>JAJEJO010001778.1:0-37990 GCA_020662805.1 Glaucomys volans
TACTTGGGTACTCTCTATTTCTCTCTCTCCACCTCAACCTATTTCTAGCAGTGGCTCAATCCCTCCCAAGGTCTCCCAAAACTGTGAGGTTCCCCATCTGAAGCTCAGAAATACAACTTTCCCTTTTTTACACTCAGTCCTATGGGTGGTAGTAACTTCCTACAGTTGTTAATTTTGTGTTCGTCTCACCAATTCCTGATTGCTCTTTCAATTGTTCCAACATTTTTAAATTTAATTTCCTATATTAAATTTCTCCCACTGAAATACCTGAGTCTGGCTGGACCCTGACTGATACCCAATATCTTCAAGGAGAGAAGGAATTTACCTGTGTAAGAAAACCATACTTTCCTTTCTCCATGATGCAAATTCTTACTTGTCCTTTAAACTTTAGAATGAATTCCACTTTTTCTGTGAAACTTCTCTATTAATGGAGCATTGAGTCACTTTTCCCCTGTTGTTAATTTACTTGGTACATTACTACAATGAGCATTTATCTTATTATTGGAAGTATTTACACATTGGTTTTCTAATTAGTCCCATAAACTCCTTGAACTACAGACGATGTTTTTAAAATTTTAATATCTCAGGTATATTGGCATACAGCAGGCAAACAGTAAATATTTGCTAAATAAAACACTACAGAAGTTTTGAAAAGTTCCTAATCATATTTAAATACCTTTAATAGGTTGATAATTTTTAAATTTTGCAAACATATCAAATGCTTTAGCTGTTTTCTAGTGATGATAGTTATAACTAATTTTTAAAAAAATACTTTGTCAAACTAGATATTTTATTCCAATGCCGGAGACACTATCTTCCACTGCAGTGCTTTCTATTTAACAAAATAATAGAATATTGATCTTTTAACTTTAGTTTCGATCTGAGGAATTTGTATTCATATGTGTATCCATATTTTGAGATGCCATTAAAGAGTAATTATAAATTTTCATGATTAGTAATGGGTCACAATGTAACCATAGGAAAAGTTTCATTATCACATCATGTGTAAATGAAGTCCAATTTGCCTTTTAGAACTGTATAAGTCCTAATTAAATCAACATATTTTTCAACGATTCACAGAGACTATGCCAAGTTGTCAAATCATTTCTGCTTCCTGGAATAAAAAAAAATGTTACCTTTAATATTTGATTGAATTTAAAGGAAAGATTAAAAGAATGAAAATGTTATTACCTAAACCTATTATTTTGTATAGTGTGTAAAACTCACAATCTTGAATATTTTGATTCTGAACCCTCAACAATTATACCAAGGGTTTGAAAAGCCAAAATCCATGCTATCTCATATTCCAGATACAAAGGTTACTGATATTCCACGACCAACCTCATATCTCATAGCATTACCTATTACCAAAACCTGAAATATGAGCAGGGAAAGGCTTTATCAACCAGTGAAATAATCCAAAGAAACTCAGAATATAGAGTATCTAACTATCACTTAAAAATAATTATAGACTCTGAGACTCTGAGCTATAGAACATAATTTTCACTGAATGAATACTAGCTGATGGAAGAATCCCTGATGATCAAATTTTTCTAATACAAATCCAAAATCAATATGACATTTTTGTTAAATGTCATCATTAAATATGTATTCTTTATTTTTTGCTCTTTTTGAAGGCCAGAGAAAAAGGCCTTTATTTTTTTTTTCCTTCCACAATTATAAATTACAACATGAGCTTGATTTCTAAGTTACATTTAAGTCTTTGACAACACTTGGAAATACTTATAAAAATTAAACTTTTTTAAAGAATCATTTGATTTCTTTTCTTTTCCACTTCTCTTCCCTTCCCCTCCCTTCCTCTCCTCTCCCCACCCCTCCTCTTTTCAAGAGAGCATGTCTTGAACCAGAACCAATGTGGGTTTATACAGACCACTGGGTAAGACATATGAATTCTATTTCTGCCCTCATCTGCCATACAGAAAATGTAACATGACTAATCTAGCCTACAACTAGATAAAGTTGAATTTAATCAGCTCAGTGATTATCTGCTCAGACAAAAAACAGAGTCCTGATGGCCACTGGATGAAGATAGACCATTCTGTGCTTCAAAGGTAGAGTTACCAAAGAATAAAGTTATATCATCAAGCACTGATGGTTTAAATTCTTAATCTGATATTTAGCTTTATATATAAGGATTTGAGTACAAAACGTTATCCTAATAAGTTTCTTCTTGCAAATACTTCAAAATGAATCAATTTGATGCAAAACTCAGGTTCAACAATCTATGGTATTATCTCTATTATGATCCACAAGACTCCTTACTCTTTTGACTCCATTTTCAAAGGAAAAAGGTTCCTAATACTGTAAACCTAAAATACCCTTCAACTTCCTATTACCTTTCATTTTGTTTTTATAAAACAGTGGAAGTATAACAAGATAGGAGACTTTCTTGTTTCTTACACATACATACATTGTACTTACATTGTTTCTTACATAAAGCCTATCTTTTGAATATTTAGACAAGGTACAATGGCAAGTCAGTTCTGTCCAACACAACTTCCTAGAATGATGGAAATGGAAATATCCTAATTCCTTACTTTCCAACATGGTAATCACTAGCCATAGCTATTGAGTATTGTAAATGTCATGTTTGCAATTAAGGAATTGAATTTTTATTTAATTAGTTTTGATTTTGGTTTTGAACGTATGGCCAGTGGCACTTATTAGACAATGCAAGTCTAGAGAGTGTGACCTGAGGGGCATCAAGTAGTCTCCTCTCTCCCCAAATTCTTGTAACCCCATTTCTCATGATGCCTCAGTCTCCATGAGCTGAAACTGACCCTTTAAGAAATGGGATACAGGATAAAATTAAAACTGTGACACAGCAGAACCTTCTGGAGTCCTGGGAATGTCCCACATCTTGATTTGGGTGATATATGTGTGTGTAAACTTATCAAACTTGAGTTTGATAATAAGTGGTTGTTACGGTTTTGATATGAGTCATTGTGTGAGTCATTGCAAAATATTTAGAGGTGAAATAATTGGGTTATGAGAGCCTTAGCCTAATCAGTGTGTTAATCTACTGATTAGGATTAACTGGATAGTAAGTGTAGATAGGTTGGGACTGGAAGAGGTGGGTCACTGGGATGTGTCTTTGGGGTTTGTGTTTTTTGTCCTTGTTGAGCGGAGCTCTCTCTCTGATTCCTGATGGTCATGTCTTGAGCCACTCTCCTCCACCATACTCTTCCACGATGATGTTCTGCCTCACCTCAAGCCTGAGGAATGGAGCTGGCTATCTATGGACTGAGACTCTGAAACTGTGAGCCCCAAAATAAACTTTTCTTCCTCTAATTGGGTTTGTCAGGTCTTTTGGTCACAGTGGCAAAAAACTGACTAAAATAGTGATGACCAGGTATTCACCATATTTTTATGTTACACCTCAACAAAACGTTAAAAAAGGAAATGTGCCAGTCAGTGTTTCAACACAGGTCAACTCTAGTTGACTAACACACACACACGCAAAATATTTTTGCAGGTATAGAGGCACCACACAGAATCAAAAGAAAGCCTGGGAAGCCAGACTTGAGTGAGAACAGAGGAAGCCGGGGCATGGCCAATATGCTGCCACCAAGAAAATTTGCTTAGAATCCCACTGCTGGCCTTAATACCACTGGACACTCGAAACCACTCTGGAAATTGAACTCTCAACTCTGTAATGGTTTCACATAATAACCTGCAACTGAACATGTGCCATCATATCAACCTTAAAAATCCATGCTGTAGCTGCTAATCCATGGAGAGGGAATAGTTGCTCACCTTTTGGGTTCAGGGACCCTGCCTCTTCCCATTTAGGGGTAATGACGGCAAATATATGTCACTGAAATTTTCCAATTTATTTATTGTACTGGGGACTGAATCCAGAGGCACTTGACCACTGAGCTACATCCCCAGCCTTTCTTTTTTCTGTTTTTAAATTTTAAGACAGGGTCTCACAAAGTTGTTGAAGCCAGACTCTAACTTGGGTTCCTCCTGCCTCAGCTTCCCAAGTCACTGGGATTACAGGTGTGTACGCCACACCTAGCTCCAATTTATTTTTATAGAGATTAACCTGAGTGCAAACTATAAAGAAGGGACAGCATATTCAGAGTGACTTGCTATACAGAAAGGGCTTTTTTTTTGTCTTTTGAATTTTCTGAATAGGGTTGATATTTTTATTAATTGATAATTAGCCCCTAAATTATAATATAAAACTGTATAATTATAGTATAATTATAAATAGTTATAATTATATGTAATTGATCATTAAGTTATAATTTATAATTGCCTTGATTAAATTCATGGTTGATGTTATTTAATCTATGAAAAAAAAAGTCAGGAGAGCTACACCGCTTGGTGTGCGCCTGCCACCTTGTGGCAGGTTACTAACACTACTGTGAGATCCTGGAGGGCTTGAAAGGTGAGTTCTGCCATGTGCCCCACTTTACAGTTTTACCAGTTTTTTGTGCCAATCAGTTCTATACTTAGATCTTTGAAATGATCTTTCCTTCTATATAATTTCATTCCAGGATAACTGAAAACATAAATATAAGGGGGACAAAACACATCTAAGCATTATTTCATCCACACATTTCCTAAGCAAGATCCCTTTCTAAGACTGCTTCTATTTTACATGTGTCCAGAAATATGTGGTTTGGGTATGTGTATGTGATTCTTTTCCCAGAGAATATCTTGATTACTTGTAAACATGCAAATTAATATGAGTCACTGATGTCATGGATTACTGGCTTCTAAAGGAATCCTACCATTCACTCCCAAAAAAGTGATAAGAAAATAATGAAAGAAGATCTATCAGAACTTTTGCACACATCTCTAACAAGGATGGGAGAGCCATGAGTAAATGAGTAGACCCAGACCTCCCTCAGCTTTATTCCTTCCAATCCTTACAACATTGAGAAGGCAGAGTTTGTTAAGTACCATATGTTATTGGCTGCATCTACACAGTTTCTCGCATGTCTGAGAGTAATAAAATTGCCCTTATGCTTCAAAGATGCATTCTAACTGCAATACTTCTCTAAGAACACTTTCAAAAGGAAGGAATAAATATGAAGCAAGTGATTGCATGAAGTCGATAAAGATAGGTGGTTTGGTTGGAAAGGTGAGATGAGGTTGGCATGGGTAGTATGCATGGAGGTCTGTGCTCCCTGAGACAAGGTGAGTCTGGCTGCCTTCGTCTGGTTGGCATGCTGTCTTGATTCATACTTGCAAGGGAGTAAATGAAAAATTTAATCCAGATCAGGAAGCAGGAGGACGATTTGGAGTATTAACCATGAAGTCAAGATAGATTTGAGGTTTGGAGACCGAAGAATCTAGGTGTTTTCATGGAAGCAGAATCTAATCATAGGAATTTGAAATTTTGAAACTGATTGACATTAAAAATTTTAGTACACAGAACATCCAGGCAGAAGCCTGATGAGGATGGAGTTATGGTCATCAGGACCTGGGTGGAACAGGTGAGGGACTTTTCTCCCCTTCTCCAGTGCTCTCTGCCCTCACCCTCCTTTCCCGTCTGACCCCTTCCCTCTTCTTTCCCCTAGCATTGACCTCTACCTTCTTTGCTGTGGCAGACTCCCTTTTTCATAAGTGGCCATGTCAGTTTTAGTTACACATGAAACCCACAATTTCTTGTAACTTCTGAATATCTAAGTTAAAATTGGTGAGTTGAAATTTGTGTATCTCTCTAAAGAGTAACTCTCTAGTACACTTTATTAATTGTCAGTTTCAAAAATATTTCCTGTTGATATAAAATCCTAAAAAGGGGGAAGAAGGAATCAAAGCCTATTCTTAAAACCAAAAGTAATCCTTCCACTCCTAGCAAAGTCTAGTATCTTAAGATTGGCTACTGACCAAAGAGCTTACATTTGTGTGCGTATGCTTATGCCTAATTAGAGACTATGTAAAGATAAATCCTGTCATTGTGTGGCTTAGAGACAATTCTTCCTGTACTAGACTTATTTATTTATTTATATTTATTTATTTATTACTGAGGCTTGAACCCAGAGGCACTGTACCACTGAGACACATCTGCAGCACTTTTTATTTTGAGACAGGGTCTAAGTTGCTGAGGCTGGCCTTGAACTTGTGATCCTCTTTTCTCAGGTATGGGCCACTGTACCCCCAGCTGTCTGCTAGACATTTTTTTAAGATAGTAGTGAATGCAGAACTCACTAAAGTTGTACCCTTAAAATGGCAAAAAGTTGCAAAATATCCCGCAAATATTAATATAAATATGAACAATTAAATAATATTTTATGTAATACAAATTAAAATGTGGCCTCTACCAATCTTAGTTACATATGGACAATCTTCCAAAAGGCTAAAAAAGATAAGAAACTTGTCTAGAATACCCTTCCATTCTTAACCTCAAGACCCTGTAAGATGAAGAACAGCACAGGCCACTGCAGCATCCGGTATCTAAGGAGGCACAATTTGCACCTTCTCCAGGGCTCTCAGTGTGAGAAACTTGTTTTTATTCCTCAGTAGACTCTACTGACTTTGAATCAACTGATGGTCAAGGTATTTCAGTCCTGTTAGGGACTTTTAATTCTTGTTAGTCTCTTGTATTTATTTTTGCGTGGGGCCTCAAACCTGCCAAGCAGGCACTCTACCACTGAGCCTCACCCCCAAACCTCCTTAGTCTACCCTGATTAGAAGCACAAGGTTTTTTTTTCCATGGGAAAAACTGAGAACTCAAGAAAAATTATATTATTATACTTATCTACCCTACAGAATGTCCAAAAAGAAATACAAAGTGCTACAGAAAAACAAAGTGGGATGGAACTTTTCTTATTTTGATGATTCAAGATCCTATAGAAATTTTCTACTTATTTTTGAATAGAAGTTAAAAGATTGTGAGTGTAATGTAGTAGCTATTTCAGTAGAGATTAGCCTGCTCTTTAATCCAGTCACAAAAACTAATCACAAAACTAGGAGAGCTTAATTTCTTCGACTGAATTCCTGTAAATCAGAACCTTATACATGAATATGAAGTAATTTCATTCAATATGGTTGCTCCCTAGTGTAAATATACATATTCAGTAGGTTAAGTAAAATTATGGCCATTTCATATAATAATGCTTTCTAATTCAGATACACTACATTGATTTAACTGTTTTCCTGTGGAATCAGATGCATTTACAATCAGATGAACTTGGGGAAAAAAAAAAAAAAAGGAAACACTCTCAGAAGCATTTGTATTTTTTTCTATTCATCCATTATGAAACCGGTAGGTTCGATTTAACTACCCTTAGGTTCCCTTCCACCGTTTTAAGCAATCTCTTTAGAAGCAGCCATATGCTAAATTTAGAATTGCCACAAAAGAAAATTCTGTGGGAACGAATGGGGGGGGGCAGGGTGCAGAGGAGGAAACATCAGACTCCTGGGAGGGGGTGGCGGTAATGGTTACTCTTATAATCACTTAATAATTTAGCAAAAGAGTTCACCTTCTCCAAGCAAACAACTTTTCCTAACTCCAGTGGTCTCTGGATTCGCAATCCAAAATGCTTCTTCCTCGCTCCACATCCCCTTACACACCTGAAGACAACTCTGAGACGCGCCCACGCCCTTAGCGGTGCATTTCTGACACGCCCCCCGCCCCAAAACAAGACAAAAGCCAGCACCAAGTCCGGGTGGTAGGTAAAGTCGTCTTTCTCACGGCCAAACACAGTATTTCCACAAGTCAAGAACCTGGCCGCACCCACTCTGTCCTCCACCGGTTTGCCGGCGCCCACAACTTGAAGCGAGTATGTTCCAAGCAGGATGCAAGGACATTGGCCTCAGCGCCCAGGGACTTTCTAGTGGCGTATTTATCACAATAAGCCACAGGCTCCCTGCTGGCCCAGGGCAGGTGCAGGGTCCCGTCCGCAAAGAGCCAGCTTCCCGGCTCTGCATGGTCGCCCCTGTCCCGTTCCCCGCGCGCGTCCGACCCAAAGTGTGGTGGCTCCTGCTCCCTAACTGCCCGGAGAGGCGGGCGCCGGGGGAGGGTCACTCTGTCCTCTAACCCGCAATCCCTATGGAGCAATGCCAAGCGGCCCCGCGGCTGGGGCTCCCATTTCCACCAGTTTACCCCGGAATTCAGGGTCAAACCCGGAGGCAGTGGGTCCAAGGCGGGCACCTCCACCCCCACCCCGGGCGCCCCTCGCGTGCCCAGTGGTGAAGGGGTGCGCGGGTCGCGAAGGGCCCCGAGGGCGGAGCAGAGACGCCCAGAGTCCTCCGAAAGCCCGCCCGAGGGCGCAGCGGCCGCGCCGGGGGAGGCGGCGGGCGGGGGCGGAGCAGAGCCTCCCGCCTCCTCCTCGTCGGCCTCCTCCCCCTCGGCCTCCTCTCGCAGCCGCCGCCGCCTCCGCCTCCGCCGGGCTGAGCAGCCGGGAGTCCACGGCGCTGGCTCGTAGCTCCGGGATGGGAAGTTAGCGCCACGGCGGCGGCAGTAGCCGCGGCGCCACCGGCCGCCGCCCCCGGGCCCGTCCCGCCTGGGGCGCCGGGCGCGGCCAGCCCGTCCAGAAGCCAGGCCCGCGGGCGGCGGCGGCAGAGCTGGGCAGGTGGATGCTGCTGGAAGATGGCGCCCTCGGGCCCGGGCAGCGTCAGGCGGCGGTGCCGGCGGGTGCTCTACTGGGTCCCGGTGGTCTTCATCAGCCTCCTGCTGGGCTGGTCCTACTACGCCTACGCCGTCCAGCTGTGCATAGGTGAGTGCGCGCGTCGCGCGGGCCAGCGCTCCGGCCCACCTCGGGTCCCGGCGGGAGGGCACTGTCCCCGCCACAGCCTCCCGGCTCTGCCCTCACCCCTACGCGGTCCACCGCGACAGTCCCGGGACGCCGCGAGCCCAGCGCACTCAGCCGCACTTCCACTCTCCCCACCCAGTCTCCTCTGCGCCCTGGGCGCTGCCAACTAGCTGCATCTCCGCTGCCACCGCGGCCCTAAACAGCCTCCGGGCAACCTTCTAACACTCGCTTTACCCTTGCCTTTCCCTCACAACCCTCGGGTTACCGTGTCACCTCCACCCCAGGCACACGCAGCCCAGCACCCCCGCTGCTTTCCGTAACCACCGCCATTCCAGCCACACCCCCTAGATGGGCAGGACGGTACCGGCGACAACTGTGGTCTCAGCTGCCCAGAACCCCTGCCGAGAAGTGAGGCCGGGAGCTACGCTGGAGGCTGGAGGGCTAGGAGCTGGGCCCAGGATCCGAGCTACGCCAGACCCATAAAGGGATGGCCTCCGGTGGCAGATCCTTTTCTGATTGTCATGAATCCACTTTTAAAAAATTTGTGACAGCGCTCAGGGGCGTTTTAGCTACCTTTATGATTTGAGAATTGCCAGTTGGACACTTTCTAGTTAAGAAGAGTTGGAGGGGGATGAGCTGCTAAAAAGTGTTTTCGAAGTCATGCAATACACAGGATCATCACTTAGATGTGAGGATAATGGGGAGGGGAGATCCTCTGAGGTTTTTATATCAATAGAGCCAAATGGCCCTAGTCAAGTTCGAGGCTCTTGAGTTGGTGGGTAGGGTACTTTCAATGAGAAGACCTTTTTTTTTTTTTAAGTTGATTATGCACAAGGAGGGAATGCAATTATGCTGGCTTCTACCTTCAGAGGTTTTGTGAATGCTGATCTGGGTTATCGGAAAAAATAAAAATGTTAAAACAGAGGGCAGTCTTTCTGCCAGTGACTTGTGGATGCTTTCTGTGTTTGGTGTTCTGTTTTGGTCCTCGCAAAGTGTTTTTGCTCTATAAGTATTGGCCTTGGGTGGAAGAGAGGAAAAGCTTAAATAATGGCCTATTTAGTAGAATTTAAGCATTTTTAAAGGTTCAAGATTGAGACGTTAGAATCTTACCTCCAAAATGTGGGAAATAGGGTCCAAGTAATACACCAAAATAATTGCTGACATAACTTTTTAGAGAATTGAGACTACTCATTTCATATAATTTTTAATAGTTTTAAAATCTGCAGTTAGTACTTTGTTTTACTAGATTTAAAAACAATCTTAATCCAAAAAGGAAAAAAAAATGAGGCATGTATATTAAAAAGAAAAAAAAAGATTGGGCTGTACTGACATCTTCATGACAGTTCTTGGAGATATGTGATATTCCAAGTCATGTATAAGGTCTAGGAACAAAGTGAGGAATGTGTGGAAAAAAGCATTGCAATTTTATATTAATAATTAATATTAAAATAGCTTGCCTCATTGCTGTGTGCTGTATATGTTACATAACTGTTAGGAATCTTTGTTGGATTTTATCCCTTCACCTTGTAGAAACAGTAACAATATCAATTAACTGGTGCAAAGGAGGAAAGTCCTAGAAGGCCTTCATTATCAAAACAGGCAGCTTATTTTCCTGTATTATCACATTAGGCTAAGAAGCTTAGCCTGGCACAGTGTCATGTCCATCAGGAGGAAGCATTTGAAGGCAGAAAGAGCTTTTCTTCTCTAACAGGTACCAGGTGCTCCATGGGCTGTCTTACTGAGTTGGATAGACTGGTGATGGGTGAGGAATTACTGTTATATATGAGCCATACTTTTATATATACTTTATGTTTAAGACAAACTTAAAGTACCCATAAAATCACATTACTGTTTTCATAACTGACAATTTGACTAAGAGGGAGAATGCCTATTTTTACACTACCTAAGTGACATAGCCTGTCATTGATACTTGACTTAGTGAGCCTAAGTGAAGTCTCCTGCCACTCCTTGTCACTGCCTGCCTGGTCTGGCACAAATGCCTCCCACAGTGAAAGCAATCAATATATGATCTTGATCCCCAGTGCCAAGAAAAATAAATAAATGATCTTGAACAAACAAATAAATGATTCTGAGGCAATTATCTCCTAGGTTGTCGGAAAGGAGTTTTTATATTTTTATTGCCATAGAAACACAAAAGGAAGTAATCATAAAAGGTCTAGATCCTAGGGTCTAGAAGACAGAACAAGTTGAAGCTGAATTTGATTCTAGAGACTTTGGCAGTTTGGGAATGGTAAACTCCAAAGCCTTGCATAACCTCGGTTGGGTGTGAAGCTGAGATTAACTGTGTAATTCTTTTCTAGGCATTGGGAAAGATGGCAGCTAGATTGATGCACAAAACCAGCCTCTGCTGCTTTTCACAAACAAAGAAAAATGGAATGCCAGCCCCCACCCCCACTCCTAGCATTAATCACATCTCATTTTGTCCTGCCTTTTCTGGAGTTTTCTCCCTCTTGGAAATTGCTATTTGTAGTCATATTTTAAATTTTTCTCATATAAAACATTGGCTAGGGTTGGGACCAAAGGATGGGGGTCAGGGGCTGGAAAGTAGAGAGGTTGCAAACAAACAGGATGATTTGCCCTGGTTCTTCCTTCCACATCTGCTGTCAGCCAGGGATGACCCTGAATATAAATTGCTGTGTGCCCTTTGCTGAGTGAACTGCAATTTAGGAGTAGTGCTTATCGTGGTATCCTTGGAAACTGGAGATAATGATTCCTCATTACAGTTAGTTTCTATATTTAACTGTGTGCATGTGTGTGGCTCTCTAGGCACTTTTTCAGTTAGCATAATTTTTTCTAGTGTTTGTATTGTATAAAAATAACTTTTTGGAATATGTGTATATATAAAATATGTGGGTTATACAGATAGTGTGAGAGTCAAGTGTTTCCGGTATCCCTGGCTTCTTTTTTGTCTTACTTGTCTTTGATTCCTTTAATTATTAGTTATCTTGTTTTCCATATGATAAATCCAAAGGGTAAAATTTGTAAGGTGGTTCTTCAGGATGCAGAACTAGAGAGGAAGGGAGGTTCACAGCCTCAGACATGCGTGATTTGGTTGACATACTGGACCTTGTTGATATGTTTCACAGATCCACTGTGGTATTTATTAGGTTAATTTTGCTTGTTGTAGAAGGTAATTGAAGTTTTCCTTTTAATTGCTAACATTTATAATTATTGGAACTATTTTAAACTTTTGTTATATTTTCAAATTTACTAAAAGCTTTCAAGAGTATTATAAGAAACTGCCACATATTCTCATTTAACCATTTAAATCTCCTTTTTTTCTACAGTGTATTACTTCCCTGCTCTCATTATGGGCGGGTGCTAGGAGACATTTACTATTGTATTATACACTCGTGTAGTCCCATGTTCACTTACGCTTTTACTTGTCATTTTTAAAAAAAGCCATAAAGATTGAAAAGCTCAGAGGTCATCTAGGCCCTTCCTGTATTATGAATGAAGCAGTTAAATGTTCAAGAGCTGCTACAAGTTTTGTCCTTTCTCCAAGTTACCCAGTGAAGGTGTCAGCTGTGACTTTCACTGCTGTCACACAAATGTCAAAATATCTTCCTTCCTTCCAAATGCCTCACCAAATCTCCTAACCCAGTGAAGCTGTTTAGCAAGTCTTTTCAATCTCACTGTGATTGTTGTTTAGGAGGAGTTAGCACAGTTCTTAATGTAAGCCAACAGCCTTTATAGAACGATTTCAGAGTTTTAGAAGGCCATATAGTTTGGGCCAGAGAGTGAATACTTCTGACTTTGCTAGCCACGTGGTCTCTGTTGCAATTCCCCAACTCTGCTATTGTAGAGAGCAACCATAGAAAATCCTTAACAAATGGGTGTGGTTGTGTTCCAGTAAAACTTTATTAACAAAAATAGTTGGCAAGTCAGATCTTTGCTGACTTTTGGAGTATGTTAGAAGTTATACCATTAGAGCACTGAGGCTTTAATGCACAGTAAAATGGTCTTTCTTAATAAACACTTCTCTGCAATGACTGCAATCTCTTATATTCCACACATTACTGGAGATGTTTAAGAATTAAGAGAATAAATTCACAAACTTAGGGACCAATTTGATAGATATATAATTATGTTTCTATTTTTCATGCAAATATTCCTGAGGATAAAATATAAAGAACCTTATATTTTGTTAAGCTCTGATCTGCCATTAACTCAAGGACACTGCAAGTTCAAAGATGGAGATTGAAGGGTCTCTACAGTGCTTTCCAGCATGAAATGAATTCAAGGCACACAGAGAAGAAACTTTATTATTATTATAATAATATATACTATATATTTATTATTATTATTATTATTAAGAAATATTATTATTATTTGTAAATGGTCACTTTATAAACTATGTAGGGCATAAGGCTATTTTTTTTTAAGAGCAGACAGATGACCTTGGGAATACAGATGTTACTATCTATATGTAGTAAAATAATTTTAAATCAAACAGAAGGCACATACATAGAAAACTGATGCATATAAAACATTTGATGCCTAAATTCTTTTTAAAATGATTTCTTATTCACAGTAATATTGCCAAATATATTAATTCTGTGATTTTTCTTGATACTGTTAAATATTTTAAAAGTTGAAGTTATATGAACCAAGGGCTTAAAATCTCAATGTTTCTTCAAATATAAAATTCAAATGTACAATCTAAGATATATTCCAAATTCTTGATCTATACTACGTTTGACATCAATATAAATGGTTCAGGGAGAGGGAGGGACATAGAAGAAAAGATGCTACTCAATTTTTTCTTGGTTTCATTTAGTTTGTCATCGAATTATTTTTCTTTTGCTGTACTAGACAACACATCATTACTATTTGATTTTAATTTCTTTTAGGGAAATTTACATAAAGCAGTTAACATGGTCTTAGCTTGTAATGTTAAATAAACTAATCTTTTGTGATTTTTACTTAGTCTTACTTAACCTGTTTGGGGCATGAGAACATCCAATTACATAACAGAAATAAATAAAAGAATAGGATCTTGCAGTCAGAACTCAATTTAAACTAAAGATTTATTGTAGAAAAGTTTGCTTTCAAAAGTTTCCTGAAAATGATATTCATGCCATTAAATACTTAAGTGTTTCTAGTAATTAGAAGCTGAGGGAGGTTTTGTAAGTCAAGGTAATTTTCTCTAGGGAAGGTGGTGCACAAGGTTAGAGAGGAGTCAACTCCTGAAGCTTGCAGAAGGGTCATTCAAAACCATTCATTGACCCCATTTTATATGCCAGGTTTTTTCCCCCCCAGAAATGACTTAGAGGAGAAATTAATAGAGATCCTTCCCTAATAGCTGAGAAAAAAAATTGCCTGTGGCAGGAATACAAAACTGGAAGCCTCTGCCAACTTGGGCGGGAGGAGGGAGGTGTTACCTTTTAGAATGACACTGCTGGGCCAGTGGTAGGAGAGCAGAAATGGAAGATGAGACAGCACTCACTCCTGGGAACCTGGACATAGGTTGTTGGACCCATGTGAAAGGGTAATCAGTAAAGAAGATGAAAAGACTGATGGGACTCTTAGGTAATAATGAATTCAAATCAGTTACAAATCTTAATATATATATGTGTGTGTGTTACCAAATATATATATCTAATTTATATATGTCTTGATATATATGTGTGTAAATATATATGTACATATATATGTACATAAATATATATATGTATATATATGTACATATATATATTTACATGCATATGTATAAAATCTCAGAGTAAGTTTATGACCACCAGTTTTTGCCCCTGCTATGAACTGGGTAGTTGTTTTAGCTCCCATGCTTCTTACATGATGCCTGGGCCACTTTTACCCTGTCAGCTTAGGGCCTGTGACTTGGGTGAAACTAGGCAGAGAACTTCAGGAATACAATTCATTGAATCTGTGAAAAGACTGCAGGACCTAGTTTGGAAAATGGACAGAAACCAAGAGAAGGTTGATGAAGCCAAACTGAGATTATAGTGGTGGAGAAATGACCTTCTGAAGGAACCACTGCCCTGGTGACCAGCCACCAAGGAGCTCTGGAACCACCACTGCTGTCTGGAGCTTTGAAAAGATCCATGGGCCCAGTGCAGCTTGTTGCATCCATGTCACAGGCAGTAGGTTTCAGCAAGCACAGGTATTTGATCTCTTTTGGTTTCCATGATGAAAAAAAATGCCAGAAAGATAAAAAAATAAATAAATAAATAAATATAAATAAAAATGGGAAGTATATTCCAGAGGTTAATATGTAAAGGGTTGAGAAGGCTCAGTGGGATGTCCCCCCACTGATTTTTTGTTTGTTTCATTTGTTTTCAGTTTTCATCTTTATGGAAAATTTGTGATTTCCCTTCACAGAAAAATAGAACTCTAACTTAGATTTCATAATTTATACTGCTAATTTGTGTACTTTGACAGTTGAATCACATCTCCCAGCCTTCTTTTCTGTAGGAATTGGTGGGTTCATGGTTCCCTTGAGATTCCAGCACTCTCTTTGTGATGACTGTAACAATAACTGCCTTGTCTAACTTGAAAATGACAGATTAGAATGTGGCATAGATTCTTAATGCTGTCTCTTAGGAAAGCAGAATCTCAAAGATCATTAGAAAGACAGTTTTAGTATTATGTGAAATTATATTATTGCATATTATAATTTAGAAATACTACAGAGAATTAATAAACACATAACAATTGAAGTTTTTAATAGTCCATTAGAGAAACTGTTGAAATATGTTTTATAACTCCTTCAGGGGAATTTGATTAACATGCATTGATTGTTACATCAATCAGATACCGAGAGTGGAAAAAGTGAAATTATCAGGGCAGAGGGAAGGAGTCAGGGGCAGTGGGGAGAAGGTAGATGGCTTGCTGTCTTAAAACATATATGAAGCAATAAAGAAGCCAACTCGGACGGTCTGAGGATTTTCCTTTAAAAATTATAGCACCACCTTTTTGTAACATTTATGTAGCCTCTTTCCTAATTTGACTTTTCACCTGACTGTAGCTTTTAAATTGTTATAAATACTAGTGCCCAAGGTGTTACCCATTTTTATATGGGAAGCAAATGTGCATGCTGTGTTTTTCATCTTAGCACTCCTCTATGCTTCTCTACTTAATGGTTGTCATTTTAGATATGTCGTTGATTACATTTTAAAAATACAAATGAACTACTTTTGTAAATGCCTGGGTTTTATTTCTCTGCCAGTGTTTCTCGATAGTATCCTGAAATTTCCCTCCATGTGAAGTGTGCAATTAAGCATTTTTGTCATCCTTAAGTTAATTTGACCTCTTTGGATTTATTCACCAGCATTGCTTCCCCAAAGGAGGAGCAGGATAGTCCAGAGGAGTCTATTAAAAAAAAAATAAAAATAAAGCTTTGTCATGGTTGTCTATTTTCTTGTGTACAGATAAAATTAAATTTGTGTCTGTGTGTTTATTGCATTATGTCAAAAACTGAATTTTCATTGTATTTGAAGGGCATGTGTGGAGTGAGGTAACTTAAAACTCAGACTAGGGGCTGGGGGCAGAGTTCAGTGGTAGAACCTTTGCCTGGGATGTGTGAAGCCTCAGGTTCAATCCCCAGCACCAAAACAAAACCCCAGAGAGGACTGTGCCCCTGATCCCTTTGGGGGGCCGTGGGTCATCTCAAAGAGGTAGGAAGCTGGATCTGAAGTGTGGCTTTTCAGCAGAGTTGTAGAGACCTGAGGGATGACATGATCTAAAATAATGTCTGTAATGTACACATAATCCACTTGTTGAGTACTGCAGTGGAAAAGGCAGCTGGCAGCAGAACAGCTGAGCTTGAGACGTAATAAGAGACACCTGATACCATTTGTAGAGAAAAGACTTTCAGTTATGAGCTTCCAGCTGAAAGTCTTAAGCCTGCTCCAAAGAGCAGGGGCCAATAAGAGGTCAAGTTTATTAGCAAGTGGGCAACTTGATGTGACATGTAGTAGGAAGAAAGCCGTCAGGGATTTATGCATTTAACTATGACTTGTGATTATCTAGGGCGTGCCTAGAGAGGTCAGGTACTGTGGAAAGATGGAGGGCAGAGACCAGTTTGATTTAATCAAGGCTTTAGTTGTAGCACACTTTAATAAAATACAGCTTATTCCATGACTACTACATACTGAAAAATAATATATATATAGAACTGAGGACTGTATGTCAGAGGGGGAAAGGTGGCAGTGATTCACTATAGGTTCTCATAATTTTGGGGACACTGTTTACATTCATTCAGGAAACATCTATTGACTGCTCTTGGAGCTTATAGTTGGGATGGAGAAAAGAACAAATAAGAAACACACATAAGCAGGTTATATAATTTGTTGGAAGGTCCTAAGCATCATGACAAAAAGCAAAAAGGCAGGGCAAGAAGGATTAGGGAAGCCAGGGAAGTTTCACTTTTAAATATGGTGAGAGGAGTGAGCAGGGGACTCTTAAGTGAAGACCTGAAGGAGCTGAGGGACCTGACTATGCTAGTGTTAAGGAGAAATGCATCTCAAGCAGAGGGAGTGGTTGGTTTAAAAGCCCTGAGCAGGGATCTGCCCAACATGTTTCAGGAGGAGCAAGGAGCTCATTTGGGCTGGAGAGGAGTGAGCAAGGAAAAGGAGGTGACATGATCAGAGGTAGGGCAGAGGTACAGCTCATGCAGGGCCACTTAGGTCATCGTGAGGATTTTGGCCTTAATTGGAGTGAAATGAGAAACGATAATAGAGAACTGAGTAGAGAAGTGACATTAGGTTTAAAAATCTCTTTTTTGGCTGCCCTAGAACCTGAACTGTATAAATCCACATGAGAAATGATGGTGTATTCAACTATGGTGTGGGTATTGCAAATGGCGAGATGTGGTTAGATTCTGGATGTATTTTAAGTAGTGACAACAGAATTTTCTGATAGACAAATATGACTTGTGAAAGAAAAGAGCCAAAAATAATTTCATTGTTCTTGGCCTGAGCAACCGGAAAGATGGAGATCGATCAAGATGCAGACGGCTGTAGGTAGAGCAGAATCGCAGAGGGAGGGGTTGCCTTGGATTGTAGTGAATACGTTGATGTTGAAGTAGAGATGCTGAAGAGGCAGTTTCACATAGGAGTTTGGCATATGGGGGAGAGGTCTAGAATGGAGGAATCAATTTGGAAGTCTTTGGCATATAAAATTAAGGACTCGACAACAGACAACTTTGTTCTCCCAAAAGACAAACTGTAAATTGATCAGAGAAGTGGACCAAAGATGACCAACATTGGGAACTTAAGAGTTGAGTAGAAAGTAGCAAAAACTGAGAAGGAATGACCCCTGAGGTAGGAGAAAACTAAGAAAATGTGGTTTCCTGGAGCCTGGCAGGGAAAGGGCATCCAGGATGAGAGGGGAATTGACTTTTTAACAAATGTACTCATACATCAAGTAAAATGAGGTCTGAGAATTGAACAATGTGGACATTCAGCTGTGAATTTATTATTGACTCTTGGATTTAATGTAAAAGCATTACCAAAAAGTCACATATACTTATGTGTGAATTGCCAGATATCTGAAATAATTCTGTCTAAATTTAAAAGGCTTTCCTCTGTTAGGTAAACTTAATTTTCTTTTTGTCTGGAGATAATATACAGAAAATGTCATGGATGGTAACCATGCATGGTTCGTGCATCATCGTAGCACTGGTCCCTGACAAGCTAACATGTAGTAGCTCTCAGGACATTTGCTTTTTAAAATGAAGAATGAATGAATGCCTGCAAAATTGTTTGAGCCTGTGAACAAAGTGACATTTCAAGCATCAAAAAACATTGAATCCTTCATGAAAGGATTATCTGTTTTAGCTTTTTATTTTTTGTTCATTCAAGATGTTCCTAAGTTTGTAATATTTTTATGATTTCACATATAGCAGTAAAATATTTTCTTTCTGGACTTCAGAATTTAATTATCTATAGTAAGGATTTAGATCATAACATTGTAGAACTCATTTGAAATTTTAAAAGATGATTAATAAATTATAATGACCATTCTGTAATAGTAATAATAACAATTTAAAGTGTATAAAATATTTCCCCAATATGCTTATAAAACAATCACTAAAATATAAATGAAATGAATTTGCAGGAAGCATTCAAACTTAGCTTTGCCCAGACATTCTGTAATCCATTTTATTAGTTTTCGGATAACTAAAACCTCCCATTAGATTGCTGAAATTATTACCCATGTTATATTAAAAAAAAAAAAGACTTTCTAAAATGTATTTCAATTTCTTCTTTCCTTGCCTCAGCCTTCTTAAACAGAGAATACCAAAGGTACTTTAATTCTGACTTAAGGCTGTCAATCTGAGACAGATGGATGTAGCAAGTAGTATCCAAGAACCTCACTCTTAGGATTTTAAATTCACAGTTTCATGTACTTGTATTGACTGTAGAAGGTCAAGGAGAAGTGGAATTTGTCATTTTTCCTGGGAATTCTTCTGGATCTCAAACACTGAGAATTTGGGCATACTCATGAATGAGCTACTTCACAAGTGGATATGCCCAGCGAGGCATCTGCATCTGAACAAAGCTTTGTTCTTCTCTTACATATAACTTCTGAGATTTCTTCTTTTTTTCTTTTTTTGCTACTGGGGATTGACAAGGGGCTCTCAACCACTGAGCCACATCTCCAGGCCTATTTTGTGTTTTATTTAGAGATAGGGTCTCATTGAGTTGCTTAACACCTCGCTTTTGTTGAATCTGGCTTTGAACTCACGATTCTCCTGCCTCAGCCTCCTGAACCACTGGGATTACAGGTGTGTGCCACCATGTCCAGAAACTTTTGTGATTTCTTTCCTAAAAATATGAAATGACAAAACTCTGCCATGCAGAAATGACCAGAGATGAAAAAGAAAATTTTAGCTGAAGTTGTATATTAATTTGTGGTTCAGGAGAGACTATGGGGCATTTGACTTTTTTTTTATTGGAATCAAATTTACATAGCATGAAAATTTACCGTTTTAGCCATGTTTAAGTGTACAGTTTGGTGGCTTTAAATATATTAACATTGTTGTACAACCATCAGCACCATCCATCTCTAGAACTTTTTTGACTACCCAAACCAAATCTCTGTATCCCTTAGATGACAGCCACCATTTCACTTTATGCCTCTATGAATCTGACTATTCTGGGTACTGCATATGAATGGAATAATACAGTTTTTGAACTGTTTTTTAAAATCTGGTTTACTTCAATAGCATAATGTCTTCAAGATTTGTCTCTGTTGTAGCATGTGTTAGAATTCCATATTTAAGGCTGAATAATACTCCATTGCATGTATATACCACATAACATGGTAATTCTGTGTTAATTTTTTGAGGAATACCATATAGTTTTTTTCAGAGCAGGTGATTTTTTTTTTTTTTTGATGGAAATGCGATCCCAGGGAAGTCTGTATATACCCTTGTAAACATGTGGAAATTTGAAGGTCTCTAGAAGTATCCATGAGATGTATCAATGTCACTGCAATAATTTTTACTACCATGGTTCAGCTGAAAAGTTGATGGGCAGGGAATTTTACATAGTCCATTTTGCCCATGTGGTTGCCTTCATTACTGCTTATTTTGTCCATGAAGAGAATCCTGGCCATCAGGCATGATCAGAGTGGAAACCTTGAGAGCAACTGGCTTACTGTGCACTGTCAAGAATTTAACCCATATTTTAGTAACCAGAGTCCAGAGTTGAAAGGTAACAGAAATTTAAATCCTTTAAAGAAAAACTTGTTACCAAGTACAAATGGTACTCCAAATGGGTAAGCTACTGTCAGTAGAGTGAAGTGGGGAAAGCATTTTGTAGATTCATTGGTAGCCCATGGTATTAATTATGAAGTAGATCCTGATCTGCAGCCCAGGGACTGATCATGATTCATGAATGAATTAGCAAGGTTCTTGTAGTGCCTGCAGGTCTAGTGTAAGCCAAAGATCTATACTTACAATTAGGAGAGAAATCCCAGCAGGAAACATGAGATGCAGCTCTCATTCAGCACAAGAGACTCATTCCAAATATTGATGGCTATATTCTTTAATTCCTTACACAGTTTTTACAACTTCTCATGTACATTAATGAATACATCCAGATATAATCCAGTGGTATTTGTATAATATTGCTCTGTTATAGTGCGTCTCACAGAAGTAGTCGTGCAAATCTTTCATCCGTGGGTCATAGTTATGATTTGCTTTTGTTGCAAGTGAATATACCTACTGTTTCAGCAGTGTGTCAGATTTTGCTGGAAAATGCAGCATAGGGTGAGGGTATAATTTATTGCAAATAAAAAGGGAAAGGCGTTTGTGATGTAAACTGGGACCGAAGAAAGATTATGTATGAGAACTTCATAAAAATGACAGTGAAGCTGCTAAAGAAAAAATGCTTCCTAGTGATCTAGTTCCAAAGAGAAACCTAGCAAATAGTTTGATAGCCTTGCTTGTTTTCACAGATATCATGACCCAGTGCTGTGCTGTAGCAATTATTGGTAGTGCTAGTGTTGCTGTGAATCTTTTTGTTCATCTCTTTAAGTGCACCTCTGTCAATTCTATTCCATCATGAGCATTATGAGCAACAAAAGTTGGAATTACAGCCTTACATAGTTCCTTCCTCTGGAGAGTTGCAAAGTACTGTAGAAGTGTCAAATAATTTTTATGAACCCAGAAATACTGGTTTAATTTGTAAATGTGTTATTTGTGCATGTACTCTGGTCATATAGTACTCAACATGTAGCTGCTAACCCTGGGGTGGTAGTTTTAGAAGATTGTGTTTCCTTGGAGAGGCAAAGAAGAATCATTAGTATGTCTGCTTAACAAATCAAACCGGTAATGTTTGGTAGTGAAAAAAAAAAAAAAAGTACTCTCAGTATTGTCCTCTGTGATAATTCCAAATGTACCTAGTAATGAGAACCTTATTTAATGACATTAAATCATACACTATAAAAATGGTTTCTACCTGATCACATATTTTTAAAATGAAGAAATAACCAAAATACAAGTAGGAGTTTTGCTTGCTACCAATACACTGATACAGACATATTTAGGAAAATGTTTGAGTAGTTATATTGGGCAAGACAATTGCCAAGGCCTTTCCAATTTTAAAATTTTGGTTCTGACTAATGATGGGAATGTTTCCGGATATGAATCCCTACCTACCCCTGCCCCCAGCACCACTTTTGTTTTTTTCTATTCTGAGGATTGGACCCAGGGGCACTTTACTATTGAGCTACATCCCAAACCCTTTTTACTTTTTATTTTGAGACAGGGTCTCCCTGAGAGCTAGGGTTGGCCTTGAACTTGTGATCCTCCTGGTCCTTCTGACTCTGCCTCTAGGGAGGCTGGGATTACTGGTGTGTGCCAACACACCTGGCTTGACCTTCCCTTTGATCGTAGAGAACCATTGTGTGCAAAACCTCAACAGGTAGAACCTTGTTGAGGGTGTAGTGCCCATCACAGACTTTTTTTTTTCTTTCTTTCTTTTTTTCTTGTGCACACAGATCAGTCATAGCCTCTCTAGTGGCTCCTGAAGGAGGGCATTTAGCATTGGAGAGGAAGGGGTTTGAAGTTGAAAAGATTTGATGACTGCAGGAACTATGAGTTGGGTTGCAGCCTTGTGTACAGCAAGTGTAAGTAAACTTACAGCTGCACTGAAATCTCTACGACTTGCTAACACTGGGAATCTCTTCTATTTTAATTTGAGACAGAAAGATTAGAGGATTCCATTGAGTAAGCTTCAGAATGAGGACACTAAGATCAAGGGGCCAGCCCTGAGATCAGATTTCCTTATTTATCTGCACTGCTTAATACAGTCAGTGGTTCAGGGAATTGCCTTTCTACTTGCCAAGATGAAAGTGGCAGTGGGTTTTTCAGGGCCATAGTCACAAGACAGTCTTTTACCCCTTCAGAACTGATATATTGAAAGGCATCCATGTTCCTAGTCTTCAATTAGTTAAGTTAGATTTTGCACCATTTCTATAGAGTAGAGCTGCCTTAGAGCAATGACTTGTTCATCAAACTGCTGAGGAAATGATGTTTTTAAATCTGCTGTATCTGACAGCATGGATGAACTTGGAGGACCTTATGCTAAGGGAGATAAGCCAGCCACAGAGGACAAATACTTCAGTAAGGGATCTGAAATAGTCAGACTGAAAGAAACAGAGATGAAATGTCTGGTGGTTGCACAGGGCCTGGAAGGAGGGACAAATGGGTTGTTTTGAACAGGTATAAAGTTTATTAGGTATGTAGGATGAATTAGTTCTAGAGATCTGTTGTGCATCATTGTGTCTATACTTAGCACTGCTCTATCATGAACCTAAAAGATTTTTTTTTTAAGAATTAAGTGTTCTTATTGCAATATGAACAAAGGAAAATGAAATGATGTTGGGAGCAGGGGGGAAATGTTTCTAACTTGGGAAGATTTTCATAAATATAAGAATTAAGAATTACCAATCAAGGACAACTCCACATTCTGCCTTTCTTAGTGTCAGTTTCTACAAGTGAGGGGTGTACTTTTGGAGTGTGGCTGGGCAGGGCAGACCTCCAGAACTCTTTTTCCTTCTGCTGAGGCACCATCTCCCTCTTGCCCTAGGAACCCAGAACCCTTCTCCAGTTCTTAAAATGAGAAGCTCAGGAAAGTCCAAATATTTTAATATTTTGATATTAATATTTTAATTATTTGTGTCCAGAGGTTGTTAAATTACCTTTTTCCAAATGTTTTATGTAGGTCATAGGAAAAGGTGATGAAAGAGAGTATGTTACTCCCTGCTTCCCACAGCATCCCACATCAGAAGCATGAGGAGGAAGCATGAGTGTCAAACATGGACGAGTACTTGGGAGCAACCAAAGAAGGGAATGGCTACCTAGAACAAAGAGGCCCAGTGGGGTAGATGGTCAGGAAGCACCAGATGTCGTAGGTCCCAGGAGGCCACATGGAATCCTTGAAAGAGTTTTGGGGTCAGTTGGGCCCCTGTTTAGATTCCACCTCCATAAATTATGACTTGAATTATATTAGAAGTTACTTGATCTCTGGGAGACTTTTTCTGTTTTGAAAATTATAATAATTCTGGCATACAGTAAGCATTCAACAAATGTTGGCTTCCTTTAGTTCTTTTAGTTTAGTCTCACTCTTCATTGTCTGACTCCTTTTACCTCACTAACCCACAAATACCCTCTCACCCCATCTAGCCTTCACCCTGTTCCACCTGAGTCTTGTTTGGAAGGATATTGTGAGCTATATATGTATATGTATTTTTTCTCTCAACATTCTCTCAACATTTCTTTGGTTAGAATCCAAAACTTTAGAGCCTCAGAATGTGACTGTATTTGGAGATAGGCTCTTTAAAGAAACCTGGATTGTTCCTAAGAGACTTTCTATGTCTCAGTTTATATTTACTTATCATTGCTCTCTTTTGTCTTTGGTATTGCGTTGGGCCATTCTGCAATGAAAGGTCTCCAATAATTTTAGGGCCATTTTCCAAGGTTGATCTAAACTATTTTTAGCCCACAGTTTAGATAATTATAGTTTGTTAGATGTAAATTCTGGGGAAATGGATCAAACTGGTAGGGAAGTCCTGTTTCTTTCCAAATTATACAACTCTGCCCTCCAGGCATAATATTGAGATTCCCATGCATGCCAGACCTTAGAATCTGGATCGATTGTTTTGGGGTGCAGATTGGGGTAAGATTGAGAGGAATAGAGCTTTGGGAGGCATGGGTTAACAACATATAGTTTAAGAACTGGCCAGTTTGGGCTGGGAGTGTGGCTCAGTGGTAGAGGATTTGCCTAGGGTACATGTGAGGCCCAGTGTTCAATCCCCAGCACTGGAAAAAAATATTCACGGGTTTATTTTGTTCTCATATGAACTTGCCCACATTGTAATTCTGCAATTTTCTGCATATTCACACTTTAAAAGGTCTTCCAGTAATTCATTCCTAACAACTTGGCATTTCATTCTCCAGAAAATTTTAGCAATACTGCAAGCTAAAAATTCACTGTGTACTTCTTCCCCTAGATTGTTTATAAAACTGTTAGCACTAAACTTTGGAGAACTCCTACTCTTAACATTTCACTGCTTGGCAATGTATTTATCCTCCATATTCAACTAACAGACCCTAATGATTGCCAGATTCTATTCTAGGTGCTTTTGCTTTCCTAGTTTAATTCTCAAAACAGTTACGCGAGATGAACACTGAGATAAAGTTTAGAGAGGCTAAATCACTTGGTGAAGATAAAACATTAAACTAGTGGTAGAGTCAGGATGCAAACCTCAGTAAGGAACTAGAAAAGAAACAAACAAAAATCTTGATTGTGCTTTGTGCTAAGAAACAAACAGTGTGTTGGGATCTTAATTACAGGGACAAAGTGGGCAGGAGGGCCTCTGTGAGAAGCCTGACCTTTAAACTTCAGCCAATGGTCATGAAGAGTGACCAGCTCTGCACTCAGGTGAGCTTTGCAGATGGGGTAGACACCAAGGCTTGTATTGCTTTAGCAACCAAAGCTCTGCATGGCTGAGCTTGGTGAATACGCTGACTAATCATAAGAAGTGACCATAGAGGAGAGGTGGGCAGGAGCCAGATCATTGTTGACCTCTGAGATTGAAATAAGGAGACGACGATACTGTAAATGCAGTGCAAAGTCTGGGAAGAGTTTTGGGTAAGATGACATCATCATTAATGTACAGTTTATGAGTGATTATTGTTTTAAAAAAGCACCGACCTATTTTTTTTTTTTTTTTTTTGTAACCAGGGATTGAACTCAGGAGCACTCAGCCACTGAGCCACATCCCCAGCCCTATTTTGTATTTTATTTAGAGACAGGGTCTCACTGAGTTGCTTAGTGCCTTCCCCTTGATGAGGCTGGTTTGAACCTATGATCCTCCTGCCTCAGCCTCCTGAGCCACTGAGATTACAGGTGTGCCCCACCATGCCCAGCTAAAATGATTTTTTTTTTTTTTAAAGTAACTGGCTGGGGATCTAGTGAGAGATGTAGATTACCTTGCAGTATGTAATTAGAACTGGCTTTTATGGTTACTGAGAGCGTCCAAATAGGAAACCTGTTTGGAGTTCAAGTTCTGCACTATTCAAGCCTCTACCTTATCCTTTATTTCTGTTCTGAAGCTACTTAACTGTCCTTCACAAAACAGTTCCCTGAATCCACTAATAAATTTATTTTTTGAATAACTTGTGCCCTAAGTTCTTAAGTCAGATTTTTTTTTCTCCAGTAATAATCAAAGTAGTTAATTTTATAACCAGAGGAGTCTTCAAGTTAAAGTGCGATTTTCTGTTTAAACAATAAAATTAAAGCAGAGCTAAGCTGACTGTTGGAATCAAGGTCACACTACTGGGAGGACCAGACTAAGGTTTCAGGTTTCCTATTACCTGGGTAAGTACCAGTGAAGGGGCTTTAGGGAGAGATAGTGTTAGCATGTTTCAGAGGTAAGAAAACCCAGAGAGCTCTGTAGAAGCTTTGTGCACAAGAGAGAAGTAGTATGAGATGAAGTTTGAAAGGAAGGCGGACACTGCACTTGCCCATAGCGTCACCATGCTATGCGAGGACTACAAAGAAAAAAATGTTTGCTAAAATGTAAGTAGAGCTGAGGGTATTCAGAGTGCACGGTTAGCATGGTCTAAGGTTCTGAGTTCATGCCCCATCATCAAAGATAAAATGAAATAAAGTAAAAAAATAAAAAATGTAAGTAGATATGTGGTAAGGAAAATAAATCCATGAAATTTATTAGGAAGAAAAAAATACAATTGGAATTAAACTGGAAATATTGATGGTCTGTCATGGAAATGGTCTAGTAGCAATGTCAATTTTGACCTCTAATACACTAAAAATGAAATAGAGTTTCCTGGAAAGTAGCCAAAGGGACAAAACCATTCGGCTTCAAAGGAGTTCCCATGAGCCAGTTTTGTCAGAATTCACTGTCAGTTTGACAAAGTATTTAAAAAAGAGCGTAATTAATTCTGTCCAAGTTACTTGAGTGCAGAGAATTAGCAGGAGGGAGAGGGCACTGGAGGCCTCAGCAAGAGTGGAGTATGGCAGGAGGTGGGGGATTAATAGAGTTGGTTGAGGAAGTGGGAGGAAATTAGCAGGTAGAGGCAGTAACTTCAGATGGTTGTTAAAATCAGTTTTCTTGCAAAAAGGCTGGAGCAAAGAATGCAGCTAGAGACATGACGTCCAGGGAGAGGCTTTTTTAGGACAGAAGATAGTAAAGCATATTTAAACCCTGTGCTACACATATTTTTGTTTTAATCTTTACATCTGAGCTGTTTCTGTTACTTAGTTGAAAATGTTCTAATATCTACATCCAATTTTTTTACTTACTTTTCACTTCTAAGTAAAATCATTGAATAAACTCTGATCTTGGTGAGCATTGAGATAGTCTTATTTACCATTTTATGCTCAACCGTGTAGGGATAGTACAGTTAAGAGAGTGTTTTTGAATAAATAAGTTAAAGATAAGCAGGTTAAAGAGAGTGTAGCCATGAAATTATCCTTAAGTTTCATTCATTCATTAGAACCAAATCTCTTTTGGTGTTCTTCATTATCAGATTACTTATGTAAGACTAAGAATGTCTCTGTGAGAACAAATCTGGAAATGGCATAGTTTTTGTAGAAAAATCACTATGTATAAGGAATAAAGGTAAATCATTCCTCCAGAGGAGAGAGTTTGAATTTGAAGACATGAAAAAGAAAATTCTGATGAAGAAAAACAGCACAGCAATACACATGCAGTGAAAATACCTAAAAACTGAATTGCTCTAGAACAACTATGTAACTGTTCTTTGTTAATTCAGGGTGTGGGGGTTCATCTTTTGTCTACTAGGATGGCATTTTAGTATCTGAAATTTTGGATTTTAGTTGTATTTATTTGAACTCATTTTAAATTACCAGCAATTTACTGGGTTGCTGCTTGTTCATAGGTAGAATTTTTGAGATCAAACTCTTCAGGTATAATCACCAAAGCCACATTTTTACAAATCACTTGATAAAACTCTTATACTGGAATCATCTTTGAGATGATCTCCTACTTTTAATCAAGATTGAATTTAAATCAACCCAGATTAAACTGGTGAATATTTAGAACTTTTTAGAGACTAGGGTTTGATAGCATCCTTAGGCAATTATATGGGTACATAAATAAATGTAATTTGAATAAAACTATTTGTCTCCAGGTTTCTAGAATGTGGCAAAGGACAGTGTTATAGCGTTTCCTCTTACAGATACATAGAGATGCGCTGTATTATAGTCATTTGTTAGATACCATTCTAATTTATCAATTTGTAAAAAAAATAAGCTTGACCTAAGAATTAGTATGAAAGATCAACACATATCTTCTTTTTAGTAAAAGTTTTCCAGAATAAAACTAAATTATTGATTCAAGGTATGACAATTAATTTTGTATACCCACTTGACTGGACAAAGGTGGCCAGTTTGGTAACATACCAGTTTAGATGTTGATGTGAAGGTATGTGTTTTTGCTTAAACAAAACTTTATTTACAGAAACAGGTGTACCCAGCTTTACATCACTATGACCAAAATGCTTGGCATAAACAACTTAAAGGACGAAAAGTTTATTTTGGCTCATAGTTGCAAAGGTTGCAGTCCATGATCAGCTGGTTCCAAAGGAGAAACTTGGTGGAAGGGTGCAACTGAGGAAAGCTGCTCAGCTCTTGGCAGTCAGGCAGCAGAGTGAGGAAAAGGGCAGAGTGAGGGTATTGGGATGAGCAATACCCTCCCAGGGCATGCCAATAACCACAGCCCACCTCCTAGTTTTTACCACCTCCCAGTAACCCATTCAGCTATGGATGGTTAATCCACTGGTGAACTTAAAAACCTCATGATCCAATCGCTTCCCCATAGCCCCACCTCTGGACACTACCACATTGGGAACCAAGTCTTCAATGCAGGAGACTTCATATCCAAACCAAGATGGCTGGCTGTATTTGGACCAAGGACTGTAGTTTACTCACCCCTGGAACAAACGATTACTTGGTAATTCAGACCGAAGAGATAAGGTGGTTATATATTTTAAATGATACTTTCAAGACTAGTGGATCAAGAAGTTTGTCACTCTTTTCTGTATTTGATATTATCACTTTGACAAGTCTTACTCTTCAACTTTGGTCTTGCCTGTTTTATTTTTAAACCAAGATTTCTTTAAGAACAATTAGTACTATAATAAAAACTTTCACCTTTGTCAATTCTAAACTGATGACTGACCATTTCAGTCTTTTCTCCAATCCCTATTCTGTTACTTAAAGGAATCACATGAAGGGAGAGTTAGGCAGAAAGGGTTGTCAGAACCTGATAGTCCAGACTCCCAGCCTTGCACTATGACGTTTCTAGATTCCAAGATGTTAACTCTTGGGCTGGGGCAATAGCTTAGCGATAGAGCTCTTGCCTAGCATGCTCAAGGTCCTCTTGGGTTCCTGTTTCAAAAAGAAAAAAAAAAGTTAATTCCTGAAGGCTTTAATATTGCTTTTGGTAAACAGAAACATCTTTGGAACTATGGTAATAATTTGCCATTTCCGCTCTCTCTCTTCCTGCATACCACCGGTGCCAAAAAAATGCTGTGATTCCTATACCATGTTAATCAGGGAGGAGTTTTAAGTTCTGGAGGTATACTGCAAGGTTAGAAATCTCTAAATCAGAATATTATTACTATAGGACATGAAGTAGGAAGAAATTAATCTCATCCAAGATAAAATTAAACATTTAAGAAATGAGAGTTAAAATTGTGACCCACAGTATTACTATTATGTGTATTTAGATGGTTTCTAGATGCAAAAATAGTAAATGTTTTAGTGTAATAACACTAGTGTTCTTATTCCTAAGAGTAAATTACATCTAACTTCTTTGGAGTGAATATGAAAAAAGATTTAGACTTTTTTAAAAAAAGGCAATTGTTTTTATTCATTAAGTTAAACAGTTCCACATCTAAAATAGATCTTCTCACTCTCAAAAGGTGTTCTCACAAGGACTAAGTGCCACATCAAGACTGAAGATTTTACGTTGCATCATTACTGTCTGTGGAATGAGTACCAACTTTTCTGTTTATACTAAACAAACTTCTGAAATAATGCATCTGTTTTTAAAAGGTAGTTTGCTTACAAGGATATAAGTATTTAAATTATTTTTCACCTTTTATTTTCACTTCTAAAGTCTTATTTTTGTTCAGAATTTTGCCTTTATTTCTTTGAAAATCCTTTGAAAATATTTTCTATTTGTGATTCTTCTTCATTTTAAATTCTTTCTTATGTATTACTGTTTGTATTTGCAAAATTAAATATTTATATTGTATCATGTGCATATTATGAACATATAACAACAAATCTCAGCTTACATATAATTGTAATGCACCAATAAAAACATGGAAAAAAATAAATAGTGTATGTTATAATTGTATATTTGTGGGGCCTGATATGTACCAGGCAGTACATTGAATTCCTTTTATACATCACCTCTTTTAATTTTCACAGCAGCCCTTAATGATATTGCCATTGTTGTTTTTATGTGGAATAAGCAGAATAATTATAAATTAGCAAAGATGAATTGAACTTGACCCGTCACTATCAGGGCATTTTCTCTTTAATCCCGGGAAATTTAGAATTACTCTTTTCCATTTTGACAAATCGGTGTTTGAAAAAAAAATACTAAGGAAGAACCCAAAGTGAGGAGGGGGTGGGGGGGGCTACAAACTTACCAGACCCTTTCTGTTTTCAAGGTTGCTTGAAGCTGCCTTGAAGCCACTATCCCCCTCAGCCTTTTCCTTTCTAAAGGCACGTGAACAGCTTTGTCTTCTTCCCTCCTCAGGGAGGTAATTGTCGCCATTTCTCCAGAAATGAAGACATTTCTGGAAGTACTTGAGCCTAAATAGCAACTTGTTCTTAATCAGCAATTTACAAATAAATTTTTATCACTAGAAAATGACGTCATATTTTGTATGATTCATCTTATGTTCTCACACAATGAGAAAGGAAATTTTGAAATTTGACAACTCTGCCCTAAACTGAAAATTACAAGGTGAATGAATTACTGATCTGCTAATTAAATAAACATGATTGGAAGAACATGCATATCCTAAGAGTCATAAAACAAAGCCCTAGTACACTCCATGTATCTGTTAATGAAATAATTTGAAAATTTTGATACTGTTTTTTAGTCAGTGATAAGTCATAATATTTTGCTGGTATTTGTTAAATCATCTGAAAACAGTTACACATAACTTTACTTAAAACATATATGCAGATATGGGATTATTGTCCACAGTTTCTAAAAGTCTCTCAAAAGAAATCAATTCACTCTGAATTCACTCTGAAGAGACAGAAAAAATCAATTGTATTTTTAAAATGATGCTAAACTGCACTATCAATGAAGGAAATGAGTACTAAAACAAGGATTTTCATTTCGGTCTATGATATTGACAAAAATGACTATGTTTATAGGAAATTGGATAGACTCATCTTGGTGAGTATAATTAGATACAGCCTTTTTGGACTTTTAAATCTCATTCTACAAATGATCAGAATTATTTACTGTAAGTATGTGTCTAAGTCAAATATGACTTGATTAATAGTAAAAAAAAATAGATCATCTATGGATTTTGAAATATATTTAGGGAAAAACAAGCCATGAACGGCAAAACTAACTTCTAAAAAGATGTCTTTGAATGCATTTCCAATTAATAGGGCAGGGTTCTGGGTCAAAAAGGTGATCAACTCATTAACTGTACTTGTTTTTTTGAATGTCATTTTGTTTTACTGTTTTCAATTCTGACAGCCGGAGGCATGGAATAGCAAATGCATTTTCTTTAAAGCACCAACACCAACAGAATGATCATTTCAGGGTCTTTCATTCATAAATGCACAAATGGAGTAAAACTGCTTTTCTATTTTCTTAGATGAGCTCCTCTGAAGGACAACAAGTTTTGATGAAGTGTTGTATGTAGTCAAGTTTGGAGCAACAGCAAAGATGAGCAAGGCAGTGCCTTAGAAATGCGTAGGCATGGTGGTAGGTTCAGATGTAGAAAAGTCCAGCCTCCAGCCTCACCGCTTTAGATATTCTATGAGAAAGTAATCTGACTAGCCTCTGATTTGCAGGCAAACTTGTGAAGCAGGCCCCTGCTAAGACATAGGTCATGGTGCTGCCCGTTAGGCTCATTCCAAAGATCAGGTGCCTGTCAAGGTTGGTAGAAGACTTGGAAATGATATATTATTTGGGCTAAAAGAGAAAACAGTAACTTTGTAAATATTTGAAGTTCTCTCACCTAGATTTTATTTATTGCTATAGATTGGAAGCCTAGATATCACAGGTAGAAGCCACAAGAAGCAATTTTCAGCATCCTATAAGAATGAATTTTCTTGTTATTAGAGCAGTCCAGTAATAGAATGGGCTACTCTCCAAAGCCGTGGGCTCCTGCTGGCTGTAGAAATGCCTAAACTGGCATTCAATAGCTTACTTGAGAAGGAGGTTGGTTGGATCAGGTAGTCTTAAAAATCTCTTGCATTACCCTGATTCTAGCATTTCTTACGACAGTAACACTTCATTCCAGAACTAAGGACTGGAATCATGTACCCCTTTAAAAAAACAAGTGGGAATAAAAATACATAAAATCAAACTTTCCCATAATATAACTCAGATAGGCTAAAATTCTGCCCCCCCACACCAAACAACAACAACAACTTTATTACAGACACAGGAAGATACATGGATAGAAAAACGAATAGACAATACACAAAGTAAGAAAATGGTCTGGATTGCTAAATACAGTTTCTTGACCCAGGTTGTTTCTGCTCCTTTGGCCCCTATCTTAATCCATCTGCTACCTTCAAATATTTACAGCATCCCCTAAGGGATAACCATTTCCCTTGCACTGCCTGGGCCCCTCATTGTACAATAGGGAGCAGTTAGACCCATCAGCATGAGAATATGAACTGTTGGAAATATGAAGAGTATGTGCTGTGGGTACAGCATTTTATCCTTTGTTGAGAGCTGTCCAGGTGGTTGCCAGTTTATAAAAAGCAATAAATGTCTCTGGAATGTAATGACGTGATAAACACTGCTTTTATCTGAACCCTGTGGTTGAAGGGAAACCAACAAGCCAATAGGTACGTAACTAAGACCCACTGGGCACACTTGGAGAATGCTGCTTTACTCCATGGGAGCCAGAGCTGAAATGCACAGTAAAGGCACAGCGAACTGTGGCTGCCCGTCTTTCTTCCCTACCCTCGCTTCGCACAGTGCTTGCCTTTCCTCTAAGATAAGTTGAACAAATATTTAAAGAACGCTGGTTCAGAGGGAGGCCAAATTATTAACCTATGTAAATGCCTTATATCTCTTTTAGACTGTATGTTTGCCCTGAGCTTTGTATAACCTATTACCTGTCTTTGTTTTTCTGTTTCCATAGTGTCCATGGAAAACATTGGCGAACAAGGTAAGATATATCATGCTACTTTTATGGGTAGAACTTTAAAAAATTTTCAGAAAAAAATGAATTATGTCCATTTAGATTGGATTTCAAATAAAAATTACTCTTTGAGAAATGGAAATTTCTCTAAATTCCTAGACTGAATTCTGTCAGACACTTGGCAAAGAACTTGCCTGAGAAAATGAACCTAAAGAAGCAAAGATTTATTTTGGCTCGTGGTTGCAGAGGTTTCAGTCCATGGTCTGCCTCCATTGTTTTAAGCCTATGGTGAAGACAGAACATCACCGTGGGAAGAAGGTGGTGGAGCAAAGCTGCTCACACCATGGCTACCAGGAGGTGGTAGAGAGGGACCAGGAGGTGGTAGAGAGGGACCAGGAACAAAAGACACACCCCAGTGACCTACTTCCTCCAACAACTTGGCCCTATCTCCTGAAGTTTCTCCCACCCCACAATAGCCCATTAAGCCAAGAATTCATCAATGGATTAATCCACTGATGAGGTCAGAGCCCTCATGATCCATTCACCTTCCAAAGGCCCCGCCTCTGAACACTGCTGCATGGGGCACCAAGCTTTCAACATCTGAGCTTTTGGGGGGACACAGTGGATCTTACCCATAACACAGTCAACCCCGAGATGGCAGTAATTGTGCCTAAAATTCCTGTGACTCAGGGATATCAACCACCCCTGTCCCAGCTCACACTATTACCCAATAACTGGGTCGTCTGCATTTATGAAAACTACCCGTGGCTGTAGTCATCTCACATGTATTGGGGATATTCATATTATTATTGCCTTTTTGGATAATTCAAATTTTTAATGATTCTGTAAATATGACTGTCATCATTCTTTAGAAAAATTAAAAAGTCCTATAGGCAGAAAGGGGAAGAATAGATATTGAGTAGATTAGACTAAAGGAAATGAAGGGAAGGGAGGGGGGATAGGAAAAGAAAGACAGTGGAATGAATCCAAAATAATTTTCCTATGTACTTGCATGAATACATGATAGTGAATCCCACCATCATGTACACCCATAAGAATGGGGTCCTAACTAGAAAAAAATATATTCCTTTCTTGTACAATTATATCAAAATGAATTCTGTTGTCCTGTATAACTAAAAAGAACCAATAAAAATTAAAAAATGCTTTATTGTCACCAAAAAGTGTTTTAAAATACTAAACATGCTGTATTCAAAACGAACATTTTATTCAGCTGTCTCTCACAGAATTATATATGCATTATTCAGAGTGAATTATCATCACTGCATACAAAGTTAGTATTTTTAAGTTTGTGTAGTACTCCAAGACTTTAAAACACCACACAAAGTATATTTATATACTACCTTAAAGAAAGTATTCAAAATGCTTTTCTTAAGATTGTCCCATGTGATGAAGCACTTGCATTCCCACTGAAGGAAATCTCTTTTTGTCTAAGTGGACAAAGAGAAACGTCTCTCCTTCCTGTTTACACATGTTGTCATTAGTGAGGGTCACCAGGTAGCCTGGAGCTGAGCCAAAGAGGAGACAGCTTCTCAGGAGCTGCTTTTGCTGTCTCTCAATAAAGTGATATTTTTAAAGTTCTGACATTTGTTTAATTATGTGTTTACTCGTCAAGGTTGCAGGCATAGCTGACTAATTTTTACAATTTATAAAGTGTCCCTTTAGCCATTTTGCCAATAGATGGGCTTGTTTGCAGATGGGAATTTTCAATGTGTGGGTGTAGATATAATTATGTGTTTAGAAGGGTTTTTTGTTTTGTTTTTAGAAAAAATACTCTTGGCATTAGGTTTATATTCAATAAGTTGTGCTTATTCTAGTATGATGTAAATGAATTTTTATGATTTATTCTAATTCCTAACTTGACTGTTTCAGAACAAGCAGATGCTTTGTGAGTACCATGATTTGAGAATGTATTTGCATATTACAATGGTAATTATGTTTCTCTCATTTTAGTTGTGTGCCTGATGGCTTATCATCTACTTTTTGCAATGTTTGTCTGGTCGTACTGGAAAACTATCTTTACATTACCAATGAATCCTTCAAAAGAAGTAAGTTTAATAGTTATCCTAAAGAGAGAAATTGGTAATATTGATGTCTGAAAAATGAGTTTTTTCATTTCATTAGTGTTATAAACTTATTGAATGTAGTGATTTTTTTTTGGGATTTAAAAAAATACTGTGTTAATACATACTTGAATTTTCATTTGATAAAGATTACCTTTGTACCAGATTGTTATTGTATTTCCAGTATTACCTTTGTTATGCATTCCATTTCTAGAGTCAAATATCAAAATGGGTGGATAGATAGAGCTGGCACGTAGACAGAATTCTATTATAATTATCATACTAAAGATGTAATAGTCAACTGTCAGCTACCAGAAACAGCAACAATGGCTTAACTTACCTTCTCTGTAGTAAAAAAAAAATCTATAGCTAGTGTACTGCTTCCAGGTATGTGGGCACATCTACCTGGTTGTTCTACCATGTGTGGCTTCTGTTTTCAAGGCCACCTCTTGGTCTAAGAGGATCGTTCAAGTTACAGCTATCATGTCTGCATTTCCAGCCAGCAGACCAGAGGACATCGGAAAGAGGAGGAGAAGTAAATGCCCTTTCCTTTAAAGATACTTTCTAAAAGTTACTGATGCCATTTCCAATTACATTTAGAACTTAGTTATATGGTCACTTCTATTCAAATGGATGAGATTTTAGTCTATTTTCAATGGCCATGTTAAGCACAACAGAAGAAGGGAAGAGTGATTTGGGGAAAACAGCCTACCATCTCTGCTAAAGTAGGCTTTAAGCAGGATGATATGATTAAATTAAATTTGCATTTTGAAAAGATCGTCCTGTTTATTCCCAGATCTTTTATCTGGTTCTTGGAGCAAAGGTCTAAATCTTACAGATTGGTGTGATTTTGGCACTTCGTCCAGTACATGTTTGTTGAATTCTTAAAAAAATTAATAAATAAATAAAGTAAGTCAAAACATTAGCAATGTTGTCCTAAAGATAAGAAATCACTTAGTCCCATACATGTTTGTTGAATCGAAACGAAATTTGTAATAACAGTTTAGTTTTAGTAGGCCAAGTTAAAAGAAAGGAAAGGAAAAAAACAAAACAAAAAAATGATCACTTCAGGTTGTTTCCTGAAGCAATCAGTTTGAAATGCAGCTGTGGTCAAACACGCCCGTACATGTGTGATCTGACCAGAAAAGAAAATTAAGAACAAAACCACAGATATATAATTAATGACATGAACCCGTTTATGGATTCCCTTTTCTTCTTCTATATTCCACTTCTTTTTCTTTCCCTGCCTCTTTTTTCCTTTCCTACAATATTTAGCTCTTTCCCGTTGTTTGCCTTCCCCATATCCTGGCCTTAGTTGTAGGTTTGAAGGAAAATGCTGACTTCTGTCGTAAGTAGTCTCATCCACCTTGGTGGTTTGCCTTCAACGTCTTTACTGATAACTCCCAAACCTATTTCTGAACTCTCCTCTGAGTTTCAAACTTGTGCCAAACATAGCTCCTTGATCTGACATCTCAGTCATAGAACACAGAAGGCGTCACCTTCTCCTTCCTTCAGCCATGACTCATCTGCTTTTCTATCAGTTAATGCCACTGCCATCCACATGATCCTTCAGCCAGAAGATTGGCAGAGCCATACCCAAATCCTCCCTCTTCCCAACCCTCCCCCAGCACCCAAGTCCTCCTGATAATTTCACCTTTGTTTTTTCAAATTCTCTACTTTTTCTATCATTGCCCTAATTCAGGCTCTCAATCATCTCCCTTGTCCAAGACATTATGGTCTCCATGTTATACTGTTTCAGTCTTACCTAATTCCCTTGACTGAACTCTGTACAATGTAACCACCCTGAAGCCGGAGGGTTTCATCTGAAAAGAAATTTAACACTTTGACTCCTCGGCTTGGGTCTCTTCTGTGACACTCCATAATCCCACAGGGGGAAGTACAGTTTCCCTTGCGTAGCAGCAGAGAGCTTCTCTCAATTTCTGGCTTCTTACTTTATACTCTTATAGTTCTTAACTTCACATAGTTTCCTATGTACACCACAGCAGTATTTTCTCTCTAGAATATTCTTACCCTTTTTTCGTAGAAAGAGTTCATGTTTTCACCAATACTAGCAACTCCTTCTCCCTCTCCTTTGCTCATTACCTCCTGGACCTCTAAAGAATTGAATCATTCCAGAGCTCCATTTCTGGAACTCTTTTCCTATATATCCATATTTATTCCATTAGCAATTTATTTTAATTTAATGAGCTTCCCCTTGCTATAGCTCTCAAATTAGTACATTAATGCCTGGTCCATTTTTCTTTCTTTCTTTCTTTCTTTTTTTTCTTTTTATTGAATTTTTTGATTCATTGAACACAAATGGAGTACAGCAATTGTTGTTCTGGTTGTACACAAAGTAGAGTCACCCCATCTGTGCATTCATACATGTACACAGAATGATGTCTGTCACACATACTGTTATTATTCTTACCCCCCAACCTCAACCCCACCCCTCCCTTCCCTCTATGCCCTCTATCCTTTCTCCATTCTTGCCATCATTCCACCTACATTATGCATCATCATTCACTTATCAGAGAGACCATTCGGCCTTTGGATTTTGGGGATTGGCTAATCTCACAGCATAGTAGTCTCCAACATCATCCATTTACCTACAAATTCCATACTTTTATTCTTCTTTATGGCTGAGTAATAATTGTGTATATATACCACAGTTTCTTTATCCATTCATCTATTGAAGGGCACCTAGGTTGGTTCCACAATTTAGCTATTGTGAATTGAGCAGCTATGAACATTGATGTGGCTGCATCACT
>JAJEJO010001778.1:55562-103145 GCA_020662805.1 Glaucomys volans
AAATATTTTAACAAATGAAAGGTTACCCTAGTTGACCTAGGAAGCACTTCCAGATTCAGTTTCTAATGTTTGTTTAATTAGCTCAAGAGTCTTTATTTAGGAGTATTGTTATGAAATAATTTTAAAACAAATAAGTTAACAATATAAAAGTTAATTTTACATGTTTTCCCAGAATAGTTTTCTTTGTATGAACATACATAAACACAGAGATTCCAAAGTATTTTTTAGAAATGTGCACAAAGATTTGCCCATTAATTATACATAAAACTAATAATACCTCATGGAGGTTTCTAATGAAGAATCAAATCCTTAAAGCTTTATCCATTATTTTAAATAAAACTTGATATTGAGGAATAGAATGGTGAATGTGCAAAAGCACAGAGCTGTTTAAACAAGATATTCCACTTAGAATTTACTGATGTTTTCTAATATTTCTAAGTTATAAAGTTAAGTTACTTTAATAGAGATTTATTTGAAAGATCTGATTCATGAAGGTTGATTTCCCTCCCTTTTCCTATAACCTTCATCTCCAAAAACCAGGCCCAAGTTGCCAGCAGGTTGAATTTGGACATTAGTCATTCCACAAACCTTGTCTCCTTTCAGGGGTGATGCCACAGGAAATATACACAGACCCATAAATCTGCACAAGACTTCGTTTGAAATATGTGAAGGGAATGGTTCTCTTTACAGCAGGAAATAGGGAATGTAGGGTTTATAGTAGCCTAGATTTCTCACCAGTATACCTCTTCCTTTCCTTCACCTAGATTTCCTTCTTTAAAGTGTTAAGACTAGTCAACTCCTGTAAGAATGATGTTCATAAAGATCTCTACAAATAACCCCATTTGTACTAATTTACATCTGGGTTATTTTTGTGAACAAGTGTTCCCCCACCCAATATTTTCAAGTATGTTTTCTTAATCCTCCTATATTCCTCTTTGCCCCCACCATACCAGATGCTGTCAGTCCCCCACCCACATCCCCATGACTCACCTTTGAGTTCATCACACCTGTTAGGGCAGTTTCCATGTCTGCAGACAGTTCCCTATCCCAGGCACCTGTGTTTCTTTGCTTCTCCATCTGAGATCTCTCTTCTACCTGGGTAGGTTTGTTCTGCTCACAAGCTGGGCAGTCCAGAAGTGCTAGGGAATTAATAGCCCCAGGGCCACCCTCAACCAATGAGGGCCTGTCCAGTTACACTGCTTAGTTGGCATTCTCCCTTCCCTCCCCCACTCCACACCCCGTCTTCCTTTTCTCTCCCTTTGTGCTGGGGGTATACCCCAGCCTCCTGCACATGCTAGGCAGGTGCTCTACCTTTAAGCTATATCCCCAAACCTTCTCCCTTATTTATCTCAAATTATATCAAAGTTCTTAACTTAGGGTTTCCTTTTGGGGAGACCATACTAAGCACTCTCCTTTCTGGATTGCTATGGATTCTAGTTATATTTAACAGTGGTAAAATAATCTGGATCATAAAGTTGATTCTAATTTTTCCAATTTAATAGATGATTGAGATGGTAATGAACAGAGAGGTAAAAATAATCAGGATTCATTCCAGTACATACCAGTTCATACCTATAAAGTTGGCTGTGTCCTTGCTATACTCTCAAAATTACAAAAATAGAAAATAATGATTTGCCATTATGTCAGTCTTTCTAAACCTGCAATTAATTTGACTGAATAAGAAACTTATATGGTAATTGGACAATCTTTCAAATTTTGACATATCCTATTAAATAACTGAAGGGAAACAGGCATAAGATTCTGGATTTATTTAAAAATAGGCACACATTTCATACCTGCATACTGTCTTGCACTCTTCCTTTAATGGTAATATGAAAGAAGTTTAAGGACCCTACTGCTTCCTGCACTGTTTCTTCCCATCCACCAGTCCTTGTCCCCACCACCATCTCAGCTATGGGCATTCCCTTGAAGAAAGGAATAGACATGCTGATTTGCAAAGGGTTTGATGCCAAGGACCTAATATTCAGCACATGACTGCTGAATGGAGTAGTCAATTTTTTAAAAAACATCAAATTAAACATTTAAGTTAAAAACTTTGTAGCACCAGGTGTTTAACTCAGTGGTAAAGCACATGCTTAGCATACTCAAGGTTCTGGGTTCAATCCTCAGCACCTGAAATGCACATGCACACACACTCTTATGGTTCTAAATTCAAAAATAAAAGCAGTGAACGTGTTTTTCTAGCCCCCTTTCCCTATTCACAGAGAACCACAGGTCTAAATGTGTATGTGCATGGGTAACCCTCCCTCATTTTTAAAAACACAAATGGCTACATGGTAGGCCGAATATGTTTTTTTTTTTTTCAGTTAAAATATTCTGAAAATGTTTCCACGTCAATACATTAAACACATTTTTTAAAAGCCATGTGTGACTGTAAGTTATTAAAGGGCTTTTAGGATACTCTCAGACTATGGGAAAACCTTTTTATAAAAGTCTTGTAAGAGGTTTTGAACTTTAGTACCTGTCAACTTTGAGCATTTGAAATATTAAACAGTGCCTCTCAGTTTTTCAATGATTTCAGCATATCTACCCTGTCCAGTTAAAGCTACCTGTCAGGATTCAGGGGATCAATCTCACACTTGTTATTTTAACTAAAAGTAAGTTTCTCTAGTATTAGTTTTACTGGCTTTCTATTAGAGAAGTTTTTTCTCTAAGTGTAAAATTGTAATTAATTATGTTAATAATACTTTCACATACTTGTCCAAAATTAGGTAACACAAATAAAAGTAAACAATTTTAGTTTTAATTTATTGAGTGCCTACTGTATTCTAGAGACCATATGTATAATCTGTCATCCTTACCAGGATAGACAAAGTAGAAATGATTTGTCCCATTCTCTTTGTTTGTTTTGTGGTGTTGGGGATTGAACCCAGGGCCTTGTGCATGTGAGTCATTCACTCTACCAACTGAGCTATATCCCCAGCCCAATTCTTCTTATTTTAAAAGGAAGGACGGTAACGCTCAGAAAACTTGAAACGTGGCTCAAAGTCATATGGTTTTTTAGACTTGAAAGGCCACATTCTTCCCAATAAATTGTGTTCTTTTTCCAGTTTAGACTCAGAACACAATTGCCCTAAATAGAGGCAACAGCTGTGCTACAGCATAAGAGGGAGATTTACCTAGAACATGTTGTTTCTTTATGTGAAATCGTTCCTTTTTCAGATGGAGAAAGCTCAGACTTGGATTGGGTTCTCTTCCTTTTCCATCTGAGTCTACATTACCAGTAGGCAGTTAAAATGTCTAGCCAAAATCTCTCTATCATAAGTAGAAGGTATTATTAAAAAAAATGTGATTACTCTGTTCCTTCTAGTAATATGCATATAAAATTCTCTCTAGATACATTTCAAACTCTAAAATGCTTGGTCTTTATTTATTGAGCTTCTGCCATGTTTTCTACCTCTGACATGCAAATTATTCTTTTTTTTACAGACTTCATTTTGATTCACTATACACATATGGGGTACAAATTTTCATTTCTATGGTTGTACATGATGTACATTCATATCATTCTTGTTAATCACACATGTACAAAGGGTAATGATGTCTGTCTCATTCCACCATTTTTCATACTCCCACTCCCTCCCCCTCTCATTTCCCTCTACATAATCTAAAGATCCTCCATTTCTCTCTCACCCTCCCCCCAACCGGATTCTATATCATCATCTACTTATCAGGGAAAACATTTGGCCTTTGTTGCAAATTATTCTTAATAGAAGTTAAAGGAAGTCAAACTGGGTATTATAAAATCTGTGATCAAAATCATTTTATTTTTATAAATACAAATGCTCTTCATCATTTACTCTAAAAGCTGCTTCTTACATTCTTGTAGGAAGGGAAGCCATCTGTCCTGTCCTTTCTAATTCCCCCAGTCCACAAGAGTCATAGCTGACACCCACATTGTCCAGAGTCTTAACAGCACCTCAGCCTTCACCTACCCATTCTTTCCTCTTGAAACCAGCACAAGTAAGCAAAGGTGATATTCCTATATCCTTTTGAGACCGACTAAGTTAGACTGTACAGAATATTACCAGTGTTCCTTCTTGCCATTATTTCATTCTGATGCCATGAAAAGCAATCTCAGCAGTTGGTTCCCTTTCCCACTGAAATCTCTAGAGCAGCAAATACACTGCATACAAGTGCATCCACAGTTTTGGACACCTTTATGAATTCCTTTCCCATATGTAAAATCTTAAATTCAAAAATTAGTAAATCTAATGCTGCTTCCTTTGCCTTATTTTTTTGAGGTAGAAAATATAACCCCTTTTCATGTGAAAATAGTTTTATTTTTAAAATCTGGAACAAAATTTTTTTACATTTATTACCAATGTCAATAGAGAGGTTATTTTGCTAACACTCAAGTGAGAACAAGGACATTTGAAGAGAGGAAATAATATTTATATGTTCTATAAAATACATTCGTTTTGTCAGATAATACTGAGTTAACTCAGTAGGCAATGATTTCAGCCAATTTGATGGATTTGTTGTATCACATCTACATGAGGTTATCCTGTAATACCCTGGTCTTTATGAGAAGGAAAAAAATCTTTATGAGAAGGAAAAAAATCTTTAAGAGAAAGAGTGACTATAAAATGAATTGCATTTATATTTTTACTTATTGATTGAATTCTACCCTCTCCCACCCAACACATAATGTTTAGAATAATAGGAACTGAGAATCGTACCACATAATGATTTTAGAATAATAAGAACTGAGAATTTGTTACTATACATACTTGGACATATAATATAGAGCTGGATGCCAAAAATGATGAGTGCCTTTTTTTTTACAGGTAAGGAAAATGAAATTCTAATTTGCTATTTCACTTTCTCAGGGCCATATAATTATCTAGTGTCAAATATGACTTCCTACTTTGGTCCCCAATCCTATTTCTTTTCTTAACCCTCCCATTTAATATGCTTTGACAATCTGGTTGCTTCAAACAATGATGGCAGCAAGGAGGAGTATGAGAAGGTAGTTTATCCAATCAGGGAAAATGTAAAAGATGTGACTTAATCATAATTGGTTACTGAGCCCAAAGATAACATAGAAGGGGGACTTAGTCAATTTCTCTAATCTGCGTGATGTTACTAGTTGTCTTGCATGCTCTGTGCTTTTAGGCATGTGCTTATAAATAATTGGACCTGAAATGTAGTTACATTAATTCCAATTTATTAAAGCAATATTAAATATCACATATTGAAGATCTAAGCATAGAAACTCCTTTTGTAGTAAAATCGATTAATGTTTGCATGTGTAAAGAAATGTTATGACTTAAAGAAATGCTAACACATTTTAAATGAGAGAAAACCAAACACTGTTAAATTTGAACACATTTATAACTAGGCTGAAGATGTAAAACTCACTGAGACTATTTTTTTTGTTTTGTTGGCAGGGTGAACAATTGTGTTGGATTTTCAAATTATAAATTCTTCCTCCTTTTCTTGGCTTATTCTCTGCTGTACTGCCTTTTTATTGCTGCTACAGATTTACAGTATTTTATCAGATTTTGGACAGTAAGTTGTTACTTTAGTGACTTTTCTTCAGTTTGTAAAAATATATAACATATAATGTGGATTTTCAGCGGTGAATTATTTCAGACACTGAATTTACAAAATAGACTTAATTCATATATGGTCCTCTTTATTCGCAGATTCCGTATTTTTTAATTTGCCTTCTCAAAATTTATTTGTAATATCAAAACCAGTACTCACAGAGCTTTCATGATCATCTGCAGACCCGTGCAGAGTGGCAGTTTTTGAGTGTCCCGTGCGCATGCTCCCAGTTGAGGTGGAACAAGGCAGGGCTCTGCCTTCTTGCTTCAGCTCCCATGCTGTGAACAAATGTGCTCTTTACAGTCTGGCGCCATGTCTTTTGCATTTCTGTGCTTCTTGTTGATTTTGCTGTTTAAAATGGTCTTCAAGCATAATGCCGGAGTGCTGTCTAGTGTTTCTAAACAATGCTGACATGTCATGTGGAGGAAATACATTAGATAAGCCTCATTATAGGGTTGTTAGCCACAAGTTCCCTATTAGCAATAATGGGGGATCTTTTAGCAAAAACCTGCATAAAACAAGCTTGTGAATTGGCCAGTTGACGTACACGTTATGCCAAGAGTCTTGCAGGAACCTAACCCTGCATTGTCCCTAGGAGCAGTGGCTGAGGATTTACAAAGTCAGTGTTCACAGTAACCTTATAGAACATAATTACTGTGAATAATGATAATTGACTATATAAGTAGGTATTTTTCTATATTTAAAAATAGATGTGTTTTCATGTATGAGAAGATTTTTTGAAACTGTTATGTCTATTATGTCTTCGATTTTTAGTAGGTATTGTTCCATTAGGCTTTAGGGACTCATTTTTTTCTGTATTATATTTTTTTTCCAAATCTTAAGTCTTTACTAAATTCATGGAAAGACTAATATATTCTGACATAAATTATTACATGTTTAAATATCACATCTTAATTTATTTTAATGTGTATATTTTTATGTTGCTGTTCTAAGGCAAAATTAAAAGAGTAAATTAAATATCTGAAGATATTCCTTGTGAATGGCAAATGATCTTTAAAAAGCAGTTTATTCCTTATCAGAATGGCTTTAGTATTTTCATTAAATTTTCATTTCGGTAATTTCTGAATTGCTAGATCAATTTTTTGGTTTGAACCAGATGTACTACCAAAGAATTGTTGAATGCCTACTATGGGCCAGTTCCATTACTAAGTACTAGGAATACACTGGTGAAGGGATCTGCTCATAGCAGTTTCCAGCTTGAAGAATGATCCCTAATGAATGCCTGGGAGAATATTAATTCACTGCTCTTCATTCTTGCGAGTGTTTTTCATTCCAAACCACAAATACATTTGAAATGGAAGGACCAGAGTTTTCGTTGTGCAGACCCCACTGTTGAAAACTACCAGTGAGATCTTATGACTGGTGTCAATATGACAGGTACTACAGAGAATTTAAACACTATGACTTATATCCAGTGGGGCCACCATGGCAACTCTGGGGCTTCACCAGTTTCCCATATCCCTGTGCCCTCCATTCTAGAGCTGGTTCAGGTCTCCTTTGACGTACCAACAGTGGGGATCAAACTGGCTGTGCTTTGAGGTGGCTTGTTTTCAGTCCATAGACGTTGTGAAGTTTATTTTAGACAGGTGTTATTCACTAATGTTGAACTTTTCTGTGATGTTATTTAAAATAGCTTGAAGCATTATTGTGGATGTGTTGTTATATGTATTCTTTTAGTCAATGCTGTTTTTTTGCAGTAATATAAAACATCAATGAGAATGGTAACTAAATTGGGCCAGTTAACCTTAATTTGCTGGCATTGTAATAAAACTATTTAAACATTTGTGAATCTGTAGTATGTTAACAAAACATGTTCAGGTAGTAGATTTAAAACATTTTATATAGTTCCTTCTATCTCACCTCCTACTGTTATACTTTATACTATGCTGTCATAATTTTTCTATGATTTGATTACACAAGATAAAATAATACCCCAAATTTTAATCTTTGCCATACATACATATTCCAGCAAATATTTAATTTAATACAATGAAATATATATTTATTTTTTTTCTCCTAAAGTTTTAACACCATGTATCTTTCTCCATAATCTAAATTTAGGAAAAAAATTAAGCAAAAAGAAACTAACTAACTTACTTATAAAAATGGAAGGATAATTTTCCCTTTGACAAAACGTGTTATTTTCTTCCTCTCTTTATAGAATGGCCTACCTGATACTCAAGCCAAGTTCCATATTATGTTTTTATTCTTTGCTGCAGCTATGTTTTCTGTCAGCTTGTCTTCTCTGTTTGGCTATCATTGTTGGCTAGTCAGCAAAAATAAGTCTACATTAGGTGAGTATTAAATTATCGTAGTTGACAGAACTTTAAATACATATATACATAGAGACTCATTGAAAGTCGCCACATGATTAAATGCCAACCTGTCCTGAAGTGGTGAAAATCATTCTTATTTCTCACATTCTTTGTGTGTGGACAGTCACTTAGACGCATAGAGTTCGTTCATTTCCTGTATTTATCGGTCATCCATGCTGTGCAAAGCATTGTGCTTTTACAGTGACCAAGAGCAAAACAGTCTATTGAGGGACCCCTAAATTAATAATGAAACATAAAACTAATTAAAAAATGCAAAATAGTTTGAATGAAGCAAAGAGGGAATAAAGAAGTAGAATAAAGAATTGGGGATGATGGAAGGAACCTATTTAGAATGAGCTGGCAGGAAAGAACTCACCACAACAAAAAGTACTTATACTAAGAAGTCAGCCATGAAAAGAGCCAGAGCAGAGAAAACAGTATCTTCAGATATGGGATGCAGCACGGGCAGTGTTTAGAGGGAGATGTATAGCTGTAAATGTCCATTTTAACAAGGAAGAGATAACTTAAGAAATCAGAAAAAGAAGAGCAAATTAAACCCAAGGCCAGCTGAAGGAAGGAAATAATAAAGATATGAGATCATGAAAATAAAAAATAAAAAAATTACAGAAAACCAATGAAACCAAAAAATTTGACATTTGGCTAACAAGGAAAAAAGCAAATACTCATCAAAAAAAATCAGAAATGAGAGTGGGGACATGACTGAGTTTTTAGAAATGAAAGGACTATAAAAGATTATTATGAACTATTGTACATTAAAAGATTGGTAACCTAGATGAAATAGACAAATTACTAGAAACAAACAAACCACCAAGCTGATTCAGGAAGAAATAGAAAATCAGAACAGACTTAAAATAAGAGATTGAATCAGTAATCAAATCAAATGCTTCACAACAAAGAAAAACCCAGAATAAGTTGACTTTACTATACGTTAACAGAGAAAAGAGAAAAACACATTGTCTCCATTGCTTCAGAAAAAGCAAATAACAAATCCAATACTCTTTAATGATTAAGAGAAAACACACTTAGCAAATTAAGAGTAGAAGGGAACCTCCTTGACCTGAAAAAGAGTATTTATGAGAAACCCACAGCTAAACTCAGACTCACAGGTGAAAAACTGAAAGCTTTCCCTCTAACAACAGGAACAAAACATGGATGCCTCCTTTACTACCACTGTTCAACATTATACAGCAAGTTCTAACCAGAGCCATTAGTGAAGGAAAATAAATCAAGGCAACCAAAGGAAAGAAGTACAACTATCCCCATTCACAGATAACATGATCTTATATAAGAGTATCTAAAGAATTCACAAGAAAAAAAATACTAATGAACTATCTGGATGGTTGAATAAAATCAATATGGTGCCAAGTCAGTTATGTTCCTCTGTACACACATAAAAAAAGAACCATCCAAAAAGGAAATTCAGAATATTATTCCATTTTCAAAAGTTTTTAAAATAATAAAATGCCTAGGAATAAATTTAACCCAGAAGGTTCTACACTAGCACATGGAAAACTACAAAGCATTATTGAAAGAAGTTAAAGAATACTTAAAGAAGTGGTAAGATTCCCTATGTTCAGAACTGGAAGATTTAACATTGGTAAGATGGCAGTACTACCCAAAGGGATCTATAGATTCAGTGTAATGCCTTCTTTGCATAAATGCAAAAGCTGATCCTCAAATTCATATAAAATTACAAGAGAACTCAAATAGCCAAAATAATGTTCACAAGCAAAAGAATACAGTTGGAAGATTCACATTCCTGATTTCAAAATTTATTACAAAGCTATAGTGATCCAAACAGTGTACTAGTGACATGAGGGATATATATCTCCATATATATGTATCTCCTCATTCTGTTCTGTAGTCTTAATCATATTACATTGATTGATAAACCCATAGATCTTTAGTCAATTGATTTTTGACTAGGTTGTCATGAACACAAATGGAGAAAGACTAACAGCTTTGTCAAGTTGCTGGGACAACTTGAATCCACAAGGCAGAAAATGAAACTGAACCCCCTATCCCACAGCATATACAAAAAGTTAACTCAAAACTGAGCAACGATCTAAATGGAAATGCCAAACTATAAAACTTAGAAGAAAATACGGAGATGCATCTTTAGAACCTTGAAAGTGGCAATGTAGTCTTAGGATACCAAAAGCATGAGATACAACAGAAAAAATAAGTAATTTAGACTATCAAAATTAAAAATCTTTGTGAATCACAGGATATTATTAGGAAGGTAAAAAACAACCTCCAGAATAAGAATAACATTTACAAGAAATACATCGGATGAGGATCTCATATCCAGAATATACAAAGAATTCTTACAACTCAACAACAAAAAGGTTCAAAAAATTGGAAAAGGATATGAATAGACATTTAGGTAGATGTTTATGTAGAGAAAATACACAAACAAGCAACAAACAGAAAAATATACTCAACATCATTAGTCATTAGGGAAATGCAAGCCAAAACCATATTGAGATATCTCTTCACACCACTGGGATGGCTGTAATAAAAAACAGAAACAAGTGTTTGTCAGGATTTGGAGAATTTAGAACCCTTTTATAATTCTGCTGGGAATACAAAATGGTGCAACCACTATTAAAGACAGTTTGGCATATGATAGAATTATCATATGACTCAGCAGTTCCACTCCTCAGGGATATGATCCAAAAAATTGAAAACAAGAATCTAAATGGATGCTTGTACACCGGTGACCCTAAAGAACTATTTACAATAGTCAGAAGATAGAAGCAACCCAAACACCCATCAAAGGATGAGAAAATAAGGGCATGTCTATAGAAATGAGCATTCGTCAGCCATAAAAAGGAGCAAAGTACTGACACTTACTACAACTCACATGAACCTTGAAAATATGCTAGGTGAAAGAAAATAATCACAAAAGATTATGGCTTGTATGATCCCATTTATATAAATGATCAAAATAGGTAAATCCAGAGAGCAAAATCGCGTTAGTGGTTGGGGATAAAGACAGAGCAGATTTAAGTAATTGCTTAAGGGTATAATAATAAAAATATTATGGAACTTGATAAAGGTGATTGTTGTACAGAATTTGTATTGAGTGTCATTTGGTTGTTCACTTCAAAAAAGATTTTGTCTTGTGAATTTCACTTCAATTAAAAAAAAACATAGGAAACGAGCTAGGAATACTTGAGAAACCATCCATGTGGTTGGAGCATAGGAAGCTAAAGAATGAGAAATGAAAAGTAAGCAGAGACTTAGCTACATAGTTTCTAGGCAAAGTTTAGGAGCTTGGGAATGCAACTAGAATTTATAAATTCCTTTGATCAGAAAGGGGACTTTAAGCTGGGAGATCCCATTATTATTTAGTGAAGATTAATTGTAGTAGATAGTTCTTTGTTCATTTTTAACATTCAGGCAAAATCCTATTATAGCACATATTATTAGAAAAAAATCTTGCTTTAATAAAGTAATTTCTAAGCAAGATATCTTATTTTCAATTTCACTTTGGGCAAGTAAGTTCTAATTCACTGAAAGCAAATGAATTGTTTCTAGAAGCTTTTAACTTCTAGATTTGAGATGTAACTTGTAGCACTGAAAGGACTTCCTCTGGATAATATGGCCCTATAACTATAAAGAAGTTTTAACAAAAACTCTTTATCCTGGAGTGGCAAATGCAAAGGATCTGATATTTGTTGCAATGCAAGTGGACACAATTTGTGGTATGTCTAAATCACCTTTTTTTTCATAGTACCTGACTTCTAGTCCGATTTTTAAAAAATGATGGACAAAAACCATCATACTTTTATGTTTGTTCATATTCCAAAAATAAAATTTCAGAATTTGCATTTCAGTATTATTTAAGAAGAAAATGTAGCATTGTGGAAGGAACATTGATGAGCTTGTTCAAATCCCACATCTATAATTTGTTTGTTCTGTGATCTTCGGCAAGTCCCAGAACCTTTCTCGACCTCAAGTTTGATATGCAAGTGGGCATACCCAGATGCAATGTATGATTCTATTAGATCCTGATTTGGAAAATTAGCTACACAGTATATTTTGGGTCATCTGGAAAAAAATTATGATTGAGAAGATTTCAATGATATTGAAACTGGAATTTGTTAACTTCAAAAGGGTTATAGAATATATGTAAAGTATACTCTCATTTTGGTTAAAAAAACACTCTAGATTTATATATATATATATATATATAAATAAATATATATATATATATATATATATAAAACTAAAAATCTGCCCTTCCACATATCCATTCATTTATCGTCAATAGACCCAGAATATACAAAGTTTTGATCTATTTGCTTGCTTGTATTTTAAAATTTCTTTCAATGCACATGTACAGCTATAGTAGTAAAAGGGTTAGTTGAGAATTAAAATATTTTGAAACAGAATAGACAATCTGTGTGTCAGGCCTGCTGATAGGCATATATATATTCAAAGGCTGGACATCAATATCCAGAGTTTTCTCATTTAATTTAATTCTTTCTAAACATTAGGACCCTCTTATCGATATGTTCTTTATTAATGGACTTGCTTTACCATCTTTTTTAGAGGCATTCAGAAGTCCAGTATTTCGACATGGAACAGATAAGAATGGCTTCAGCTTGGGTTTCAGTAAAAACATGCGACAAGTTTTTGGTGATGAGAAGAAATACTGGTTGCTACCCATTTTTTCAAGGTACTTTTGCTGTTAATTTTTTCAGGTTTTAAACTAATGAAAGTAAGTCAACAAAGGACAATTTCAGGAAAAGTTTCTTGTTCCATAGGTCTATAATTCTGCATATGGACTTCTATTTTTAAAGTTATATTTATGATTCACTATTATATCAATGTGAACATGAGGTAACTCATCATCTCCCTAAATATAAACACTGTATGGAAGCCAGTGTCTGATCCACGTATTTTGCATATCACCTGTTGTGCTCTTAGACAGTGGCATTGTAACAGGGTTTTACTCCGTTGTCCTTTTCCTTGTTCACCTGTAAGTTTTTATTTTAATTATAGTCTAGGTGATGGCTGCTCCTTTCCAACTTGCCTTGTTAACCAGGATCCTGAACAACCATCTACTCCTGCAGGACTGAATTCAACAGCTAAAAAGTAATCCTACACTTTTTTCTGCTTTATTTTCAAATAATGTGTTTTATTCTTGAGTCCTTTGGTTACATGAGTAAACATAAGAGAGTTTACTGCAATGGTTTCCACTTGGAATGAGGGAGGGAGGAGACTATGATCGGGGAGGCATACCTGGATAAGCTTAGAGTGTGTTCATAAGATTCCGCTAATAGTCTAGGGAATAAGTAAACAGGTGTTGGTTTTCTTTACATTTTAGTGGACTGACATATATTATTATTTTTTAAATGTAGCACTTAAAGACTGTAGTGCAAAATTGTTTCCCCATTTTTCTAGTGAGCATGCAAAGGATAAAATATCCCTCCAACCCTCCATGTCTTTCCTCTCTGGTAACTTTTATGAAGATCAGAGAAACTTCTCTGGATCTGGCCTTTGAAGTTCAAATGAATCCCAAAACACCTGTTTGACAATTCAATTAATAATATGTCCTATAACCTTTTTGCTTTTTAAAGACCTCTAAGTACTATCAGAACCTTTATTTTATTTTATTTTATTTTTTTATTGCATAGAGAGAAGTTAAGGGGTATGGGAAATTCGTTATCTGGAGACTTTTACTCTAGCTTTAAGTTTATTTTGATTCAGTCTTTCAAAAGGAATTTGAAGATGCCAGCAGAACTGAAACTTAATTCTGACTTGGTTACTAACTGGCAAAAGATCGTATTAGTTAAAACTTTTAAAATACTGTAAATGAATTTTCAGTGGTTTGAAACACTAATTTTTAGATCTTTATGACAGATTTATTTGAGTATCACCATGCTTCCAATTTTTAAATGAAAATCAATAACAAAAGTATAACAATGATATCATTCTTTATTAAATTTTAGAGACTTTCTTGGTTGCTACATGGACTTATACCAATGCTCCTCTTTTCCAGTGACAATTTCTTATTGATCATAATCCTTTTTCCAGTGGAGCCTAGAGGGAGCCCAGAATCCTTCTCAAGGCAGGGTTTCTGGCCGCAATTCCAAAATTATTTTAAGGTGTCAAAAGTGAAAAAATCATTTGCAGCTCCATCTTTAGAGTAAGCTATGGAGAGCCAGGTTCCATCAGTTAGTGACAAACCCATTCTGATATATTTCATGTGGATATCACATCTTCACTGGGTCATGCTTTATGAGTTTGGGCTTGGAAATGACACAGCTAAATGTAAGTGGATTTTGTTACACATCAGTGCAGAGAAATCTAGTTCTAATAAAGTATTTAGGATGTCTTCAAGCTTTTATAAAATTTAGTAGTAGTTTGCAGTAATCTTTTTTACCCTCTTAAATGGCTTTTATAGTTTAAAATTTGGGGGTGTCATTGGGTTTGGGGAAAATTTTAGTTCTGGTAATGTTACCCAGAAAGGTGATCTTGACAAATTCCCCTTCCTAATGGATCTGTCTCCACTTGTCTGAATGGTCTGAGTCTTTCCTTTGTTTACTTTCTGCTTGGGTATAACTTCACACTAGAGGCCATCTTAGTATCACCATACTATTATATATTTAATATTATTTTTCCTTAATTACCACACAATTCCATAAGGGCAAGGAATTTGTTTGTTGATATATCGAGTCTTAATATATATTGCTGAATGTTTGGATTGTGGCCATGTGTGTCCTATTAGCAGTAAGGAGTCCCTAAACCAGTCCTTACTTATCATTCTCTGTTCTATAGCCTTTCTTTTTATAAATTTTTAAAAAATATTTTTAAGTCATTGATGGACCTTTATTTTACCTATTTATTTTTATGTGGTGCTGAGAATCAAACCCAGTGCCTTACATGTGCAAGTGCTCTAACATTGAGCCACAACCCCGGCCCTATAGCCTCTTTCTTGAAAAATAATGAGTTAGATAAAAAAGATTTTTGTTTGTGAATAGGTACAAATTTTTATGGAAAAACGCTCATTTTTAAAAAATTTACTTCTAAAATTTTAATAAGGAGCTGTTAAACCTTCAAAAAATTAAAATATTCTAAAATGTTAGATATGAGGTAATTATTAAGGAGCAAAAGCTTAACTTTATATCCTTAAAAGCATAATAATTATATTCAGCTAAAATATGAGATTGGTTTTGGAAGAATTGTAAGTAAGTAGGTTTTTAAATATTATTATAATTTCTATTTCAGGGTATTCTTAAATTTTGCTAATACTTTCTATGCCAAGAATTTTTCCTAAGTGAAATATTATTTTATGTATATTTTTCCACACCATTCAACATGTTTATGTGATGCAGGTCTACCTCAACTTTAAAACTTAAGTTTCAGAGGAAATTCTTTGAAGACCTTTCACTCCCCACATAAACACCTGATAAAGTCAGATGTTTTCAACATTCCTGCAAGATAGTGCTCACATCTGTATATAAGGGAGGAAGAGAATTCTGATCAATTAGTTCACTTTAGAAACACTGCCACAGTTTTTCTCAAACTTATCCTGCTACTGTCACCTTCATATTTTTTCCACATCTACACATCACTAAATTAATATTTTTGTGTAATATATCTCTTTAGGTTCATACTTAAACTTATTGTTTAATCAAACTTTATATCACTGTCATAAATAAGAAACAATTACAATTTGCCCTAAATAGAATAAAATTAATAATAAAAATGATGTTATTGGGGCTAGGTTGTGGCTCAGTGGTAGAATGCTCGCCTGGAATATGTGAGGCACTGGGTTTGATTCTCAGCACCACATAAAAATAAAATAAAGGTCCATCTACAACTAAAAAATATATATTAAAAATGATGTTATTAAGTTCTAATTAGATTGCTTACCTGCTAAAATCTGAGGTTAAGAACTATTCTCTGTATTAATAATGGAAATATTCAAAGGTTAGAGATTATCATCTTACTGTAATTAGAAGGATGAAAGGACACTGAAGACAACATTTTTCTCATTGTGAGTCAGTGTCCTTTAAGGACTTGTAGTCCCCAAATTATCTTGGAAACCTCCTGAAATCATCTTACATTACAAGTGGCTTGACTTCCATACTTTGAGAAATATTCAACAGTACTGCCAAGAATTAACCTGTGATGATGATTATTACTTGTCAGTCCTGAAAACCATCAATTTCCTGCAAAGCCATTGAGAGAGTCCCAGAGCCATCTTCTTACTGATTCTCAGTCTTGGACAGAGAGCAGCACAAACCCAGGAAAAGGCAAAGTTGGTAAGAGTGTGCTTATTTGGCTTTTTTAAAAATATGTTTTAGTTTTCAAAGGGGATAGTGATGAAAAATCTCACTATTTGCTTATAGAACTTTATTAATTTAATATTTTATGCATATATTTATAAATATAAGTATATATACACTTTAGAATAACCTTGAAGGAACTATTTGAGTTGGTTTGATTAACATCTGTACTAAAGTCACTTTATAGATTATTTTTTTCCAGTTTAAAGAACCAAATCTTTATCACTGCTTGTTTTTTAAACAAAGTGAGAAAAGTAAATTCAAAATACAAAGGCTAACAATGAAAAAATGCAGTGAACTCAGGAGGTTATAAAATATCTCCTGAAAAGGACCTTAAATTAATTATGTAGTTCTGTTTTTTACTCTTAAGATTTCTATTCGATTTTACAATATCTAAGTAAAATGATTGCATAATTACCATAACTTAAGCTGCCTGTAATTTCTTCATATCTCATACTCATTTCTTTTGTTATTGTTGATTTTAATCTTTTGATGACTTTTTTAATTAGCAAAGAACAAGCAAGGCTCTGAAGTCCCGATTTGGACATCTGTTAGTGTATGGCATTTGTTATGATCTAACTTTCTTTGGGCTTAGCGTTCTTTAAAGTACTACCTGTTTCTCAGGTTGGTAAAGATTAAGTGAGGTGACTGTAGTGCAGGTGTGTACGTGTCCCTAGAATGACCACAAAACCATGCACCCACAGTTAAGGCATGGTTGTCCAGGAAATCTCCAGATTAGTAAATTTTAGCAATTCTTCAGACATTTTCTTCATTTCTAGTCCTTTTCTTCAAACTCACATACTGTCTGACTTTGGTTCATTGTACTTTAAAGTGTTTGCTGATTTACTTGAAATCTTTTTGGGATTTAGTGATAGTGAGAAGCAAAGAGTCCTGAATGAAAATTCTCATCATTATTTAATGTATAATCAGTCACATTCTCCTAAAATCAAAGGATTTTTTTAAGAGCTTAGGTTTGAAGACTATGTTCCCTCTGAAGATCCTCAAGACCTGAGTATTCATAATCTGGTCCCCCTTAACCTGCCATTTCACTTTCCAGTCCGTAGGAAGGGCTAGGTATTGCCTTGACAAAAATTGACAACACCTATTTGCCTTTTGAGTGTATCATTTTCCTTAGAGGCAAAGAAATGATAAAGAGTTGAGGGTCAATTGTTTAGAAGAGTGACAAAGAGCTCCCTTTCTTCCAGAAGGAATACATGTTCTATTGTGTAGTCTACATAAACTTGGAAATGATTTCTTGATTTTTATATGCTATTAATTGTTTGGCATTTACATTAATTTTTCTGTTAGTTTGATGAATGAATTGAGAAACTAGTTTAAAGGATAATGTAAAGAAAGGAAGAAAAAACCAGAAGGATAAGATGAGAAGGATGAGATAAGAAAGGACTTAAAGATTGGTTTGATAAAAGGAGGTAGGTAGGTGAGATTTGACATGAACAACTTAATATATCAGGGTCTCAACCAGGAAGTAAAAAAGGTTTAACCTAGATTTTCACAGGATCTTTAAGAAGAGACTATATGTGTTTCAAAAACCTGCCTTTATCTTAACAGGAGTGAGGCAAAGACGTTCTTCATTTGTTGAAGGGCCAGTTGTATTTCCTATTCTGGGAACTCTGTGTTTCACTTTTCTAACTAGGTGGTTTATCTTTTTAGCAATATCTAGGGGTTCTTTCTGTTTTGGGGGGTTTTGCCAGGGGTAGGGAGTGGTATGTAATCCTTTGTTCATACTATGAGATGTAAATATTTTTTCCCAGTTTGTCTTTTAACTTCGCTTGTCATATTTTAAGAAAACTTTTTATTTGTAAAATAAAACTACATCAACTGCACAGAAAAAGATATATACATATATATATATATATATATATTTCATCATTTTGTTCTCTTTCTTTCTCAGCTCTCTACCTCTGGTTTTAGTGGTTTTAATGTCTGTGTGTGTGTGGGGGGGAAGAAATCCTGGCTCTTACTAACATTGGAAAGGGTGAGAGTGCATATATTCGTGCTTCTAGAAGCCATCTCACCAGCATTCCTTACTATATACAGAGCACTTCTGCAAGTATTCTTGGGAATTATTCATAGGTGAATAAACATATCTCTGTCTCTTTGTTCAAAAACAATTTACTTTCTTTCTTTAAGGTATGAGCAATCCTGCATTAACCATGGAGAATGAGACTTAACTCTTCAAGCAGAATAAACTCAGTTTGTAAAAGTAAAGTAAGTTTCCACTTTATTGTTTTATATTTTTGACAATTTTTAAATTTTATCAGTTATTATTTCCCATAAATATTCTTTATTTTTGCATGCAAGATGTCTTATTTGACTGTGGGATTGCATTAATCAGCCTGGGACCTCTGGACAATGAACTTTGCTTCAGGTTAACTTGATAAAGTGATAGAAATAAGTCAATGAAAAAATTATTTATGTATTAATGCATTAAATGGCAGGGGTCAACTCTTTACATTTATATAACATTGCTTGTCATTTCATATGATCATAGGATTTATCATCTTCACTAGGTCCAAGTATAAGATGATTATATCTTATTAGCACAAACACCTGTCATCCCCATTTAGTTAGAGTAGGACCTCATAGCATGTAAATAATAGGTACTCCAACAAATTTTTTTCTTTAAACTGTAGTGTTTTTTTTTAAACTTGTTCCAAGTCACTTTTCTTGAAACCTAATCTGTTTATAAACTTATAATAAGTAAAAAGGGAAATTGAGGAGAACTTTGGAATGAAGCCATAAACATCTAAACAAACATAACAACTGTGTACTTTTGTAATAAACATAAGAAATCAAACACTAAAGTTAAGATGATTCTCTGTTTACAGAACTGCAATCTAGAAGCCTAATGTTTAAGAGAAGCAAGCAGTTAGCACCTAAAATAAAATTGTTTGTGCCATAGTCCTTCCTGAATATCTGATTTGCTTTGTTTGGGTTTTGATTAATAGTCATGTGATTAACAGCAAGATGCAAATCTGGTAATTTTCGAGTTTAGTGTTTTGATTTGGGGAAGACCAGGCAGGATCAGCTCTGAATGCATGATGGCAGACTGGTCATAACTGGGGTTAGGATAGTTTAAAATCTAATCTTCTGAATTTGGTTACATAGCAATGAGACATTATTCAATTCTGGAAATAATCCTTAGAATACAACCATGAATGAAAAAATATGAACTACTAGCCAATACCACAAATAAAATACTTTATAGAACTATATTTTGTAAAAGAAAATTTTACAGGACTTTTTTCAGTATGTTGTATTATTAGTTATAATAATTAGTTATAATTCCCTTTTTGTGAGGTCAGTGTCGTTACAGACTGTTTTTGTGTTAAATATTTTGCATTCTTACATGGCAATACTGTATGTAAGTCATTTAGACTTCACGGTATTTTGACACAGACTAGCATTGGATTTGTTCATTCCTATACACAACACCTTGCACAGTGCTAGACACACTAGGTTCTCAATAAATATTTGATAGATAAGTAATCAAACAACATTGAGATTAAAAATCTCATAGAAGTTTGATTTTATTACATATGAAAATATGACATCAGTAGTTATAATAACCAAAGGGCGGCATGAATGAACTGCCTAGCCCCCAAAACATTACCAAGTGATTTTCTGATACAATATTGTTCAATCAGTTGATGTAATCATTGGCGGTAACAATTTCTAAAATTAAATTGTCCTAAGGTAGCTAATAAATACTAGACTTTAAAGAATAGTTTTTCTTGCATTATATCTTAGACTTGTATTCATTTAATACACACTTATATTGAATATTGACATCAAATACTGATGTACCTAATTAATATTACAAAATGAGCTTTTTGTTCTCATTCTGTGACTTTCTTTCTCCTTTTTTAAAAGTGCTGCAGTTCTGGGGATTGAACCCAGGGCTTTGTGCAGGCTAGGCAAGCATTCTAGTACTCCTCTACTGAGCTGCATTCCCAGCCCAATCTATGGCTTTTTAGTAAAAAATTGCTTAGTTTATCATAGTTTCCAGGTAATTATAATGTGCCTAAACCCATAGTAGTGCTAAAAAATAGATGAAGTTTAGCTTGCACAGTACAATACAAATTAAAAATTGCTGTTTGTGTGTATGAAGTTTCAAATTTATTTCCTTAAATCTCCCTTCCAACTCATTTGTCACTTCTAAACTCTGACCTCAGAAAAATGCAAAACTAACAACACTCAAATTGTGGCCCCAAATGCGCAGCATGGCATTACCTGGAACCTTTTTAGAAAGGCAGAACCTTGGGCCTTACCTTAGACCTACTGAATCAGGATCTGCATTTTTTTAACTTTAGCAAGATCTTCTCTTGTATATGCACATTAAAGTTTGAAAAGCATTGATCTAGAGTCTGTGTTCAAAAACACATCTACCAAGCCTTCTAGCATAAAAGAACAAGGAATGTGTGTTATTGCAACAAATGATGAAGTGGTTAGTCTGGATTTCATTTTTTGTAGTTAATAGTTTGTTTTCTGTTTCATTTCAAGGTACCAATACCGCAAAAGGATGGAAGAGGCTTCCCACAGAAAGGTGCCATTGGACAGCAGCTTCTATATTCCTTTGGCTGGATATGCAGAAATTTTGTTTGTTTGCTTGCTTTGTGGTGCTGGGGATTGAACCCAGGGCCTTGCACATTCTAGGCAAGTGCTGTACCACTGGGCTACATCTCCAGCCCTGGATATGCAGAATATTAATTGATGAGTTCTTTCCAAGCTGTTGCTTAAGGCATTACACATTTTTGATCCAATATACAAATGTTACAACTAACATTAAGTATTAAAAGTAATTGTGATTTATGAATCAAAGGGGAAATATCTTCTGTTAAAAACTGGGAATAAATTAATGGGTCATTTTTTTACCCAAATACTTGGTTTGCAAAGTTTTTCACCTAAAAACCCCAATAATAATCTGATTTTCTGATTCAGAAAATTGAGAATAATATCTGCTAAGATTTAAAAGATTTTAAGTCACATTATAATGATAGGTTTTATTCATATTGGTTACCTTTAAGGAGAGGGTAAGAAATAAGATTTTTTCCCACCTCTGATATGAATCTGGCTTCAGACTACTACAAAGTGCTAGTGGCCTAGAGTTAAAGGTCAACATCCATTTCTGCCAGACTTTAAATCTAATTCTACCCTTTATTCCTTGCTGGAAAGTAATTGTGATCATTGAACCTTGGGTCCACTGATAAAGCAATTAGTTAGAAAACTATTAACAGAACTAACACAATGTTTTGACAAAGTCCTTCTGTTACATTGGAAATACATTTTCATCTTTTCTAATCTTGAATGTGGGGCAATCTATAACAATTATGAAGATGGGTTTATAACATTCTTTTTCCAGGTTTGCTTTTATAAATATTTTGTTGCTGTTATTGTTTGTTTGTTTTTTGGTACCAGGGATTGAACCCAGGCTTAACCACTGAGCCACATCCCCAACCCCTTTTTTATTTTTTGTTTTGAATAGAGTCTCACTAGTTGCTTAGGGCCTCACTAAATTACTGAGACTGGCTTTGAACTTTCAATCCTCCTGCCTCAGCCTCCTGAGCTGCTGGGATTACAGGTATGCACCACTGCACCTGGCATAAAATATCATTTTAGATGATTTCTCCTATTGAGCATAGTGAAATACTGGATTTCTGTTAAGAATTCCTGGTGGATCAATGGGTCCAGTGATAGCCATATTATTAGTGTCCTCTCATCAAACCTGTTACAGTTAATCTGTATTTTCCTCAGATACTTATTAAAATTAAATTATGCAAATCATACAAAAATCATATATTTTTGGAAATTTAGTTCACCATAAACTAAATGGTGTACTGTTTGTAAATTTAGTTTAAGATGAACTAAAATGATATGTTTGTTGATGCCAAAAGATTTGGCTTCAGTAAATCTAAGCTCTTGTGCCTTGTATGCACTATTTTAAAAAAAGGAAAAAGTTCTCATTTAAAAAAAATCCAATGGAGTGTAAGTTTTGTAAAGGTTAACAGTTAAAATAATGAATACTTTTCTTTGGTACTGATTTTGAGAATATAAAGCAGATTACCTTTTCAACATGGCTAAGTAATTTGTGAAAACAAAAATCCAACACAAAATAAACTAGAAGACCAGAAGAAAATGGAGTAAAAGATTGCAATTACGCATCCTTGCTAAAAATATAAAGGGTTTTTACATTAAATGTGTTTATGGAAGAACCAAGGTCAGCCAAGTCCATTTGATTGCTCATTGGAGTACCTTTCTTTAAACAACAGGATGGCAGCTTTTCCATGTTTTTTTTAAGCGAACGAATTTGATATGACAATCTGCTTCAAGATATCTCAGACGATACATTTTTACTTTTGTCTTCAAGCATGTTTGATCATTTGTCACTACCTGAAGTGCCAGAATGGAACCTATAGCTCCTGTTAGAAATCTTGAGGGTAATAACTGCATGCGATGTGTTAAAAATTATAAGCAGCCAGGTATTCTTCAAAGCACAATTATGGCTGTTTTCCTGGACAGGATCCAGTTATTTCCTTTTGTCAAACTGGAAGCTACCTTTTTACCTTGCAAGAATATTGTTAAGTCTCCTCCCTTTAGGTCTTTTGTGTACTTATTTAAATATGTGAGTCAATACACATTAGAATCAGATTTGAAAAAGTTAAAAAAATAAAAATGTTTTTCATTAAGTTGTAATGGTTCCCTTTGTTTTCATAAGTAAATAAGCCAATTTTGTTTCAACTGTAGGAGGTGATAATTTCTGGAGGTAATTGTGTATCTCCCTAGATATGAAGTATAATTTCACCTGAGTGAACAAATCACCAAATAAATAGATCTACATTCTGTACATATTTACAAAATGAACCTTAGAAACATTGTAAGCATTTTATTCTTTAAAAATGTAGTGGCTTAAGTCAGACTTGAAGACACATTTAAGTATCCACTGTCACAATTGTTCTTTAAACTGTAATTTTGATTTTTTTTCCTGTTTTTTTTAGAGATTTTACTGTAAAGGTGATAAAATTTAAGAAAAATTTTCATTTAAAAATAGTGAATTAAGTACCTTGACTATGGTGTCTCAACTGCCTAGGTTTATAGCAATCTAGATTTAGGTATTGTTCATAAATAAAGAACAGAGCATTTATTTAAAAAAATAGTGAAATAATGTTTTGTTTACAAAAGTATTTGGTATTATGCAGAGGAAGGAGATTATTTTTTCAAAGGTAAATTAAAGAACACTTGGTTCTGAATACCGTGATAAGGCATTGAAGGAAGTACTTATCCAGGGATTTGCTCTCCTGATACACCTTAATGAAGTGGCTGGCTGTCTTCATTAGCTGTCCATATGAAATTGCTTCTATACCAACAGTATAATTCCTTTAAGGATGTGGTTTTCCTAATAGCCTATCCGAACCACTGTTGGCAAAATCCATGTCTATAGAATAGTCATAACATGGTTCTTTGAGAGAGGGAATGAAAAGATGATGTATTACTTGTTAGTAGCTAATTCTGAAGACAGTTAAAAATGAACTGTACAGCTCAAATATACTGTAATCCATAGATGTATTGGAAATATGGCATATGTTTGATAAAAATGATTTTCACAAAGGAAGCCAAAGGCAAAGGATTATAAAACATTTATGAGAAATTAGGTTATTAATGATGCGATTCATGCTTTAAGAAAACAACATTGAAAATGTCATTACTCCATTATATTACAAACAGTATATATTCTCCATTTTGAAATATATGTAAACTTGGCCATCTAATTCTGAAGTCATGTTGAATAATTTGGTGTATATTTATCAGTAATATATTTACTTATAAAATGGTGGTTTTGACATCTCTATGAGTTTTTATAAAAGTTATGAACATACATACAAATGCAACTTGCATTGTAAACCATGATATTTCTCCCACTACAGCCACCCCACCCACCAAAACTTTCTAATCTGCTATTATTTTGTCTTAAGTGACACTTCAGCAGTTGGATTTTCCACAAATGTTTCTAGGTAAGTTACTGCTGTAGAAATTTGCTCTTTCTAAATGGAAAACCACCTGGCTTAATTCTGAATATTTTAGCAGCCTAGGCTCCTTTTCCACAAACAGTCAGTTTAGCATGTATTTCCTCTTCTGTATGGAAGATAACTGTTATACATCTTAAGCATTTATTCTTTTACAAAGATACCAGAATATTTTAACCTTGTCTTGATAAATTCAGATTCTATTTTTATTGAAATCTTAGCAATTTGATCATGTAACATCTAACATCATTTAAAGTATTAAGTTCATGTCAACATTTAGAGAAGTCCTGAAATTGAGCAATCTGTTCCCTACCGGGTTTCCTTTACAAGTTATTACCAAAGGGTCCTATTTTGTTATAGAACACCAGAAATTGTGTTGTAGTTGTGCAAAGGGTGCACTTTCCATTTCTTTTTCCCATGATGCATTTGTTATTGTTCTGGAGAAGTGTCATTACTTGTGAACAATGAATATCACTGAAGGAATGAATTCAGGTATTCAAAAGAACTCCTGTGGATCCGACTATGAACATGAAGCATTTCCTAGTACAGCGTTCAGTGTTGCAGGAGGATTTGAAATATGGTACCAGATTTTTCTTCCTCATTCCCTTGAAATGTGAGTAGAGAAGGCGCTACCATACACAGCCAAGATGACTAATAGCTCAATCTCGTACACCCTCTAATTAGTCTTAAACCAGCAAATGTCCAGATAGATAAACTGGACAATACCCATAGAGACATCTTTAAATCACTTCCTGTCCTTTCTCATACAGGAAAGTGAAAGCAAAACAAAAACTGGCAAGTTGTTCATAGATCTTCTGTTCTTGTCCATAGCCAGCATTCAGTATTTCTATATTGTAGATGGGTGGGGGATGTAAAGATTGAGTTAGCTTATTTCTAATAGTACTAGTTAAGCCAAAAGGGAACTTTTAATTAAAGCCCTGGTTTATACCTCATTAAGGAGCCCCCTATTCCTCAGAAAGCTTGGTACTGTTTTGATTGTGAAAACAAACTATGTTGCATCGTAAATAGTATAAGGAGCTTGATCCTGACCTGAATTTATTAATACCTGAACAAAGGTGATTATTCAAATTGAGAGAAAAAAAGATGTTCTAGAGTAGAATTATATTGATGCTGAACTAAAGAATAGATACCAACCCTGTAAAGTTTCAGTTCTTTTGTTGCTTTTTATTTAGCTATTAAAGCAAGGATATTGTGAGAATTTAGACTGCATCTTTTTTTCTCAGTATATATGTATGGCTCCCTAAAATATATTATTAAAAACATCTTAATTGGCCTAATCAAACATTTATTGTATGAAAGTTGATTTTTTTAAAAAAAACCCTTTATTATACACTAATCTTGGAGTGACATGTAAGCATGCGTTCAAGTTCTTTAAGAACATTATCATAGAGGCAAGGAGTAGAGTATATGGCTAAATCCCAAAATGGTTACGCAGAATCAACATAAGGAAAGTGTGTGCGTGTGTGTGTAGCTCAAGAACGATTTTTGTTCACCTTTGTACATGGGCTTTGCAATGATATAAGACAACTGCTAACAAAGAACAAGGTGGATTCTTGTTAAGAAAAAAAGTGACACAAGTGAAACAGGTCCCCATCAAAACCACTTAAGATCTATGACATGACTAATAAGATGTAATATACTGAGTTCTTTCTTCAAACTGAAACTAACAATTAGGAAGTCAAAAATGATGGTATACCATCTGAAACTCAAGGAACCCCAATTTCTTGGTGCAGTACACAGTTGTCTATCCAGGTGAGCCTCTACATTTGGGGAAAAAAAGGAGCCACAACGGGTATGTGGGGGAGGATTTCCCCTCTTTTGACAATAAACTCAGAAATATTAAACAAAATGCTGCAGGCTAAGGATAGTATTGACCATGTTATCTTCACACAGAAAATAATTTTGGAAATAGGCAGCATGGTTACTTCAGCTATTTGCTATTGCTATTAAGCAATGAAATGCATTTCTACTTAAACAAGTTGCTTGTTTGCTTTCATATTATAACTAAAATATAACTGACTAATGCTGTAGGAAACTATTTAATACAAGTTAAAACAAATGAAATTCTCAGAATGTATCATGAAATCCTCTATGATTATCATCATTTAAGCTAACTACTTAAAAATTTTAAAGCCTAAAATGATGGTTCTGGAGGATTTGAATGATTAGCGTATGGCCCTCCATTTCTATAGTCTTAACAGAAAAATAAAGTCAATATGGTTGTGTACTCATATAAATTATAGCAACATAGCCAATGGGATGTGTGAATTGGACTTAATATAGAGCACCTACATTCAGGAGGAATGATTTAATCAATTTTCCTCTTTTGAGGAAACACATTCATCCTGGTGAAAGTGTTCATGTTCAAGTGTAAATAATTTCATTCCACCCCAGGTTGTTTACTCAGAAGAGCCATTATATTTGTCATCACAGCAAACAGGACAAATATGAACCCTTGAGATTTCTCTAATAGAGGTGGACAGATATAATTTGAGGCTTTGCAAAAAAATCAAGAATATTAAGGATAAAATCAAGGATAAAATCAAGGATATTATTTAGGTACTTATGAGAAAGAAAAATTTCCACAGCACTTCTATTTTAAAAATAACATAATTGAGTGCAATTTGAGAAAAATGTAATTAGTGGGTCAATTTGGGCTCAATTTAGTAATCCCTATACTCAGGCAATTGAAGATGTCCATCTGTTAATCCTGATTTGTAATGAGATTTTATATCATCTCTGAAGTCTCTTCACAGACAGATCAAGGTACTGCCACAAATACTGATGTCTACCAGAGCACATTCTTAACTTCTAAGGCATTTATAGGATTCCATTTTGTCTTTTCTTGGTTTTTGCCTTTCAGCACACAATTTCACTGATTATTCATTTCCAACAGATTAAGGAAACTCTTCAATTGCAGTTACTTTGAAATGTTTTCTTTGCATTGCCATCAAGATGTAAAAAACACTGAAAGAACTGCAAGAAAATGTATCTGATGACATTTTGTGTGAGAAATGGAGATATCACTTTCCATTTTAATTTTGGATAAGAGCGCTTAGCTATCTATCTATCTATCTATCTATCTATCTATTTATTTATTTATTTTTGGTACTGGGGATTGAACCTCTGAGCCACATTCCCAGCCCTTTTTTATATTTTTAGAGACAAGGTCTTGCTGAGTTGCTAAGTGCCTTGCTAATCTGCTATGGCTGGCTTTGAACTCTAGATCCTCCGGCTTGATATTCTTTTGATTTAAATATTTTTGTTGAAATGACTTCACCAGTTTATGTGTTGTTGTGCATTGTAATTATGGGCCAAATTCTTTAGGAAGTATTACCAAATTCACAGCAAAGGCTGATATCCAAAGCTAGTCAGTACTGATGATGGTTAAGATCATGAAAATGCACGAAATTCACTGTCAACACTACCCGTTCAATACCACCAATGCAAAAAAATGAATCGTGCAGGTATTAAACATCCTATGTATTCACAAACTTCTGCTTGATGCATGTCTTTACCATTAGTTTTACCACATTCCACTTCAGGCTGTATTGAGAGCAATTTCTCAACTTCCTTGAAAACATTCTCACACATAACTGTTCTAAAAGGACTATCAATAGAAACCATTTCTTTAGACACTTTGAACTCAATCACTGATTTCTCAAGAGTGGACAGTTGTAGGTAAATGGATGATGTTAGAGACTGTCATGCTAAGTGAGATTAGCCCATCCCCAAAATCCAAAGGCCGAATGATCTCTCTGATAAGTGAATGATGATGCATAATGTGGGGTGAAAGGGAGGCAAGAATGGAGGAAGGATAGATAGCATAGAGGGAAGGGAGGGGTGGGGTTCGGGTGGGGGAGCATGAATAATAACGGAATGAGACAGACATCATTGCCCTGTGTACATGTATGAATGCATAGATGGTGTGACTCTACTTTGTGTACAACCAGAGAAATAGCTGTACTCCGCTTGTGTTCAATGGATCAAAATTATATGAATAAAAAAGAGTGAAAATAAAAAAATAAGAGTGGGCAGTACTTGTAACATTTGACTCATTAGGAGTCAAAGAAAAATGCTCAAAATCTTTTGATGTTGCTTCCAATGTCCTCACTCTTAATGCAACTATTCTCATCAATAGTGTAAGTTTTATTTTTTTCTGGAAACCTTTATTTGGGTGCCTATACTGAAACATGATGTAACTCACCACCAGTTTTGCTTGGCTAACAAACTGGCCACTTAAAAAAAAATAACTTTGGATGCAGTCTCATTTTCAACTTTCCTGAAGAATTATGCTCTGATAATTTCATTTAAAATTTTAAATTCTTCTGACTGTTGCTTTCCCAGGAGTTAGGAACACTGATGAGTGTTTATTCTGATAAGGTCAAATACATTGTATTCTTTTAGTACAGTCACATTGTCATTGCATCATAAACACAATGCATTACCATGTAATTTGACAAAATATTCCATGCTCATTTGCCTAAAAACAAACATTTAAAGTACACTTCTTGTTTCAACCTAAGAGGTATGGACTGTGAAGAGAAAGAAAGTGCAATGTTGGTGGTATGATATCCATAGCACAACAAATGCTGTTGAGTTATATCTGCCTTGAGCGATTCTATAGCTTGCAGCAACGTGATACAATTTCTGTAGCAGCTACTCAAGTGACCCATTGAGGGGGAAAAGGAGTCATAGACAACATGCAAATTATTAATCTGGCCAAACTGTAATAAAAATTTTATGAACACTGTAATTTGATTTCATGTAATTTTCACATGTCAGGAAATGTTACTTCCCCCACCCCACACAACCATTTAAAACTGGAAACCATTTTCAGCTCATGGGTTATAAAAATATTCGGCACATTATAAATTATAAAATGTTACTTCTTTTAGGAACAAATCAAAACTGATACAAGTTATGAAATTTCAGCAATTAAGTGGCTACTAAAAAGGCAATCTACAATTCATATTTTTTAAAGACAAAGTGAAAAAAACAAACTAGTTTCAACATGTCAGCATTAAAAAGAAGCAACAGTGAGTTACACCAAATGTACTTAGTCTTTCAGAAAAAAATGTGTTTTTGGAAAGGAGAAACAAATTAGTTCCTAATTATTTAGTTAAGGGCCTCAGAAAGAGTAAGAATACCTGATCAACACTACTGAAATGCAGAAGGCTCCGAATGATTTTTTCAATTACAAAACTTATAACCACTTACCATTAGTGAAATAACTCAGTTCTGTTCAGTTGCCCAAATAAAACAAGTAGGTACTTCACATCCCCCAAAATAAATGTCAAAAAAAAAAAAAATTACCAGTCATGAACATGTAGGAAAACATTTCTGAAGCTTTATTTACAAAAGCTTTAAAAACAAATAATACCCTCTGTTTTGCAAATAATGTTTTGTTTAAAAAGGACCACCCAGTTACAGCATTGTAATATGAATAAAGAATGTACAAGGGAAACAAACTAATGTTTCTAACATTTGGAGATCTGCTAATATTACTGATTGAAGTGTAGATAACACATTATAACTTGTAGTCCATCATTTTAGGGTAGAGTTAATGATTACCAAAAGGTCTTCCTACGCATGCTCTGGTCTGGTCACATATTCTGCATGGCTAAATATTTCACAGTCTCTTTCGTCAATATATATAAAATAGATTGCAAAGATATACACAAAAAAATAAACAAGCATTACACTCCTCAGGTTATTTTATTAGCTATATATATATGTGTGTGTATATATATATTTTGTATTTTGTTGTTTTGCACCAAATCTCTCCAGTATTTCTTTGTAGCAACTATGAAAGCACAATTTTTGTCTTTTAATTTGATACAAAATATACCTAAAGACTTGTTATCTTTGGATTTTAATGAAATTGATTTGTATAATCAACAAATCAAGAGCATCATTAAGTATGGCTATAAAATAAAAAGGGTTAACAGTGATGGAATAAAAAGCAGATCAAGGGAAGTGTGCTATCATAAAACAAGTGTAGCCTCAATCTCTTGAATGCCAGTTTCCTGGCAGATACTAAATATCCAATTATAACAGTTTTTTTTTTTTTTTCCTGAAGGGTGTAAACCTGGTTTGAAAATTCTTCAGTCACAGAGTAGCCTACATATGCCAATTAGAAACTGACAGACATTAGATGTGCTTGGAAGATTAAACACTACATACAGAAACAGTAGTTATTAAGCTCCTCAGTAGTTTGTTGTTGTTAGTCTTGCTGAATCAACAAATTGCACAACACCTGTGCAATTATATTCTCAAGCTCAAAAACAAATACTGTAGAAAGTTGGCAGATGGTCATTTTTCTAGCTAAGAGCAAGAAAAACCACAATTTCTGATAAAACAGAGGATTGGAATCACTCTCTAAAGTGCACAATTGATGGTCCACAATCTCAAATAGCTAAAACTCCTGCAGAATGGAAGGGAGAGACATGAAACAGGGAAATAAATTACAGTCAGTGCTAGTTAATTTAGGAAAGGGGCTGGGGGGACAAGCTCAAGTAGGTAAAGTTTATCAAATTATTCAATATGATGTAGCTTTCCCCACTGTGTCACACACGCTTGCTAACAAATATTTTAAATTAAGGCCAAATTTAACCTGAATATACTTCTATTTATTAAGATCTGAGATAGGAACGGTCATACTTAGTATTGAAAGGCAAAAAACAAATGGCTACAAAAGGGGGGAAAAGGTATTGTCTACTAAGTTCAAAGGATTCAACCAGAGATAAAACCTATATACAAGCATGTGTGTAGGTCAAATAAAATAAAAAGGACTATTTCATGTCATGACTGCTTGTTGGCTTCCTCTTCATATGCATTCCCTGTGCCATTCTGTACATAGGATGAACCAGAACCAAGGCCATACAAATGACCACAATATTTGGCATCATCAATATGATCTTCAAAGAACATCTAAAAAGGAATTTTGAAGAAAAAAAAAAAAAAAGATAATTTTAACCAAAAGGTACCACTTGCAATTTATACTTCAGTGATGTTAAGTACTGACTGTTTTAACTATAATGACAATTCTTTTCTATGGTGTTCCTTTGAAGTCACACACTGCTGTTTAACAAATAAGACTGATGTTCTCAGGAAGTAGAGAGCTCAAAGGAAACCAGAGACTATACAAAAAAATGTAAAAATGCATGTCTTTCTCATTAACATTTAGACCTCTTTTATGAGAATTTTTAAGCATGGAAAAATGACATTTTTATTCCATTAATTTAATAATACTCAACAGTAAAAATGAATGAAAATAGCCAATGATGGTAGAGGAAAAAAATGAAGGTTTTAGTGGAGAAAAATAATGAAATTTTTAAGTGGCCTTGAATCTACATGCAAGGCTGAGATGACTAAAAATAAACTCTAAACTAGTTATGGAAAGAAAAATATGAACACCCACACTAAGTTACTGTGCTTGAAGAAGCCAAGAAAAATAAGGATAACAAATTAGTGCCAGAAATCCACCATTAATTAAACTACTAAAAATACAAACCTGAAAAATAAAAAATAAAGTAGTTTTAAAAAACAAAGTATTTCCTTATAAATGGACAATTCAAATCACTTCTGAATTTACACTACTTAACAGATTTAATGCTTTCTATTATTAATACATTTCTACAAAAATATTTAGGTCCCAGTCTCAGTCACCTACTTAATATCTAGGATAACATACTTGAAAGAATTCCACAGCAAATATTTTACAAAAAGCAAAACTGTTTTATAGGAACAAATCCAACCTGTGTGTTTTTGCACAACCCATTTCCTTTCATGTTTACCTGCAAGGTATAACTGTGCCTTATCAACTACATAACCTAAGAGAAGACTTGAGTTCACTGAATTTCTTCTACATCTAATGAATTTATATTTGAGGTACCGATCACATATGAAGATTCTTCCCAATCTTTTCTGATTCAGCTACTAGTTTTAGATTTACTTAACACCTTCAGAATCCAAAATTCCTTTGTAAGACTCAATCCAGTAAAAAGTGTAAGTCCTACTCTATAAGATCTTCAAAGCAGTGAAGAATGGGACAAGGAAATGGAATTCTACCATTAGTTTCAGGTCTAAGAGAAGGCCATACTAGGGGAATAAATTCCCTGACTTGGTGTAAGTAGCACTAAAATCTAAGAAAGATCTGTGGAGTTCTCCTTCTAGTAGTATGTTTGATCCTAGAGAAAAGTTACTAGTCTCTGCCTATTTTCTCACTTGAAAAATAATAAAGTTGGATCTAAATGATTTCTAAGGTAGCTTAAAATTTTTAAGCTTTTAGCCAACGAAGAACTTATTCTTCCATTTCCTTCAGAACTACATTTCAAGATGATTTATTTTTCAATATTTTCACTTAAGTGTGGTGAATGTTACTTATATGGTACCTCTAACTACACTTTCACTTAGTAGGTTCTTAGTGCCTAAAACTTTTGCCATCAGATCTTTAATGTTCTCAACCTAATAACCAAGTGAGAAAAAGGCACTGATGTCTTCATACTTCTCTCATTTTGAAAAAGGCCATTCCTGTAAGCAATGAATCAGATCCTGCCTGATGTTGTGGTCCTATCCGTTCCAGCTCTAACTGTTCAGCAACTTCCTGTAATCCACCCTAGAAGAAATAAAAGTGCTTGTCACAGAGAGAAACACTTCCATGCCTGAATTCACAAGTCACAAACATGGACAAGGACCAAAATATGAATAAACTTTAAAATGTATACATAAATCTTAAGAACACTGAGGGGAAAAAAACCCCAACAGAATATTAATGACTAATTTATTTGTTGAATTGGGAGAAGTTGATAATATATCAGAAAATGGGATTCTAATTATGAACTTTTCTAAAGATATGAAGGAAGCAGATCACATTAGGGTAATGGTTATATGTTCTTATTCTAGTAATCCATTAATCATTATAAAACTCAATAGCTAGTGTAGGCATTTTCTTTTAAATTTTCTTAAAATCTTACCAATCCATCTCCAAATAGTTTTCATTGAAGTAACTTTTACAAAAAGTCATTATGATTATCAAATCAAAGAATTCAGTATATGCCTAACTACAGTTTGGTTACTTAATAAAAAAGTATGTTATATGCAGACAACTTCTCATATAGAAGGGTATGCTATATTCTGCCTATGTTAATACTGTTAGGACTAAAAAAGATAATGAGAATGAAAGAATAAAAGAAGAGAATAAAAGAAAGGGAGGAACAAAACTGGGAGGGGAGACAAACCTCAACAATAATATTCCTCTTTAAACTACAAAGCCTCTACTAGCAAACTAGCTCTTCCCTATATCGCAGCTTGAAACTGTTCCGTACAGCAGTTGCTTCTGTACTGCAAACATCATGAGGATTAGATATCATCAGTAGCTGCTAAGCAGAACAAAACAGAATAGAATGACTCGCTATAGGATAAACAACACCCTTCTTGCTAACTTAAATTTTAACATAGCAGTTTTATAGAACGTAATTGGAATGTCTGATGTTTTCAGATATTTCCCAATAATATACCCCAAATAAGCAAATATTCAGCATTACATTCCTGGAAACCGTTACTGTTCAAATGGGTCAATTAAAAAAAAAAAAAGTTCCAAAGCCAGATTTAAACACCGAGAACTTGGTTTCTCAGGACACCATACTTTCATGGGCTGAGCTGAGTGTCTAGAGTAGAAAGTTCACTTACTGGAACTCTGCTCAAATTACATAGAGTTTTACTTTCTGCTATTAAAAACATCTTTCTTAAAAATTTTCTAGTTATATGCTGGCCATGTTCTGTATTAGAAGCAAACAACTCTGTGATTCCCTTAAAACTTTCAGTTCATTTGTTAAAAACAAAGTTTCCTTAATTTGATTTCTATACTATTTCTTTCTGCTTGAAAGCAAAGGTCTTAAAGTTCTTACCATCTCCTAAAAGTACAAACTTAAATTTTATTTTTTTAAAGCCTACTGAGAAAAAAAACTTGACAAACTTCAGTTTCACAGAAGAAGGGACAATGTAGACTCCATAAAGCAACCACAATGCCTAAATGCATTCTTTCTTTCAGTTATAGTTTAAATAAGTAAGTTGAATGAAACCACTGCATTCCTTGAGTCTGCACCATCATAGATGAATTTGTTCTCAAACCAAAGGAGCACCTTTCCTTAATAAACTCTTTTCTTGAAAGAATTAAATGTTTAAAAGTAAAAAAAAAATACAAACACTAAACAGTTGTCAGAATGCAAGCTACAATCAAGGTAGTACTTACACATTTACTCCTACCAAAATTCATAGTTTTAACTACGTAATTTAATTCTAGGAACATTACCCTTTGTCCTTAACTAGGGAAAAACAAAACAAAACAAAACAAAACCTCACAAAACTCAAGGTAAGTTGAGGGGCAAAACTTTTGTTTACCACACTGAATGTATCTGTCCACTGCTAGCCAACTCAAATTTTATCTTGTAGTTTACAAGTGTATCAGGAGCTAAAATTCACATCACTTCTGTGCGCATGAAAGCCCCACCAGGCCTCACATTTCTGTTCTGGTTTATGATTTTCAATCTGCAAGCAATAATAAAACTCCTACACTTAGCTTGACTTTTCTTAAAAACTGAAATATTGAAGCTTAGGAAGGGGACTGCTTATAAATGATAAATTATGCAAGAAGAATCATAAGACCAGAAAATATATTGATATTTAACACAAAACTTAAATGATATAGATTAAAACAACACTCCAGCCTAGGATTCTGTATCAGTTACTTGATCTGAATAGTGCACTCAGTACAGTAATGCCACCGAGCAATGGTAAAGCCTTACTTTAAGATTTTTGCAGCTCTTCATGAGGTACTTCACATCATAAATGACAGGAAAAAACAATCGAAGGATCTCAAAGAAGTCAAGTTCTTCTTCGGGTAAATTAGAATTGGTCAGGATTTTGATTAAATAGCCAAAGTCATAACCACTATAAAAGGGTCAAAAGAATAAAGAACAGAGATACATAAATACCACAGAGATGGAAAAAAATGTTTTTTTCTGATACATAATTTAAGCAAGTTATACTATAGGCAAAAAAGCAATCAACCATTTAAAAAAAAATGAGAACAGAAAAAATACACATTATTTACAACTATAATGAGAAAATGCTGCCATCTCACCAACAGTGCTAAAAACTCATCCTTTGATTACTTGGAGCCCTCAAAATAGAAATCTCTAGTACCAACACAAGTCTTCAGTCACTAATATTTCACCGATGCTTAGAGAATACTAAAAAGATTATCAACTTGCTCATAAATGTCTCAAAAGAAAATGAAATAACTTTGTAAATAGGACAATAAAAATGATTGGAAACTTGGCCCAAAATGTCAAATGCTACCAAGAGTATTAAGTAGGCAAAAATAAAACAAATCGTCCCACTATTTACATAATGTGGTAGTGTACTTCAAAAGTCCAAAGAGTTAAGTTTCCAACAAAATATTTTCACTTCTCTCAAATGACTTCATTAGGAAGCATATTCTCTTTCCTTGCAATTCTGGTCTGACATCTGAGAGATACTAATGAAATTGTCACATATGAAAGAAATGAACACAGTAAAGGTTGAGTAGTACTATCCTAAATAATAAAATATAAACTCACACTCTCAAATCAGCATCTATCTCTCTCATTTCCCTCTCTATGGTTTTCTATCTACCTTCTGCTCCCACATCAATTACACACTCTTTTCCATTAGTCTCTTTTCCATTAGTCTCTTGGGCAAGCCTTCCCCAAAGAGTCCAGTTCCCAGAGATTTCTTACATGGAACAAGTTGCTTTCTTATACTATGCTTTTAAGTACATGAATTATTCTGCATGTAGTTAGAAATCACATTTTCAAAATACCGTTTCTCCTTGCATACAGTCAGAACTCAACAAATATTTGATGAAAGATGCTATTAACCTATCTTTTGGAGGGGATACAAAACTTCTAATTACCACTCAGAATTTTAATTTTAATTTAAAAGGGGGAAGAGGAGCTTTACTGTTGAAGACCATTAAAGAATATCAAAATATAAGCACTGAAGAGCAGAAACCTAAAATTTATGATAAAGGAAGTAGCTTTGCTCACTATCTTAAAATATTAAGACAATATGGCTTTTGCTTACTACTAGTAAAAGTAAGACTGTATTAGAGTTTAGAATTTATAAATTTCTTAAATTTGTCTTTACCAGAAATAGATTTGAATATGAAGAAAATATTTAGTACTAGCAGAATAAAATCTTATCATAGCTTGGGAGATATTTAAATACATAGTAGTCTAATCTACACTCTAAACTCCAAGAAGACATGAACTCTTGTCTGGCTTTATTCATCTTAATACCTAGAGCCTAGCATATAGTAATCCCTCAGAGTATTTTCTGAATACATCATCAATTGTTTAAAAAAAAAAAAAAAAAAAGGAAATACGCTTTCTAGTTAATACGCTTTCTTGTACCCTCATGAGTAGGAATATAAAATAACCTAAAAAAATGTTTCTTAAATTACAGAGAATTAAGTCTTGTTTCCTTGTGTACAAGTTCAAATGGAGGCAGACAGAAAAAAACATGATAGGTGAGAATTAATACGTTCAGCACCTCCAACTAAAAAAATATGATATCAAACCTTTCAGGAGAAATAGTCTTTCATTACACAAGCCAAGGTGAAAACCCTACAGCATGCAGGAGACTCGTATTCAAAATAGCTATGTCAGGGAATCAAGTATAACAGCATAACCCCATGGAATACAATGCTTTTTAAAAACATACCCAAAAGCCAAATAAAATAATTTCTAAGGTTTGAGTCCCTGGACAGCCAATTTACTTAGAAAATACTTTCTCTTATGTGAAAGTCTATTTTCACAAAATGGAACTAATTTCCTTTCTAGAAATTCTCTTACATGATCTAGATTTATTTTATAATAAAGAAATAAAAAACAACACTTACAGAGAATTTACTATGCAAACATTTTACTAGATGGTTTAAATATATTATTTGGTGCTGGGGTTGTAGCTCAGTGGTAGAACGCTTGCCTAGCATGTGTGAGAGACTGCATAAAATAAAGATAATAAATAAATAAATGTTATTATTGGCCATTTAAACAGGCCTACAAGTACTTCTTCCCTATCATCTTATTTTTACAAAAGTAAAATTCATCCAATATATTCACCCTTGGCATTCTCTTTGCCATTTTATTTTATTTTTTTGATAGCACACACATAAACACCCACTTTAAAAAAATTAATATTAACAAATGGTTTCCCTTCTATAAGCATAAAAAACTATGGCTTATGGTTGGGGGTATAGCTCAGTGTTACAGGAGTATAGCTCAAAGTTAAGAGTGCTAGTGCACACACTATGGGTTTGATCCCCAGTACAGCAAAATCAACAAACAAAAACACTAAGGTTTAGAAATGTTAAATAACCCTTTTGACACTGAAACTCAGTAACACTGGCTAGATGTCAATCAAAATCTATTTTTCTAGCTGTGGTCTTTCCACTTTAAGCAATACTACCTCCTACAAGCAAAAATGGATCTCATAATAATGTTAACTTTATGGTAGGTCAATATTAATTAGCTTCATAAGAGGGAGGAGCCAGCAACATGGAAGTCAACTCTTTCTAGAACTAAGCATGACAGTGCTTATATAATGACCCAAGCAAGCATGAGGCAGGTATAAGATGGAAACACAAATACATTTTCAATGCAGTCTTTTTACCTGTGAAATGATAACCATTTAACCCCTTCACAGAGAACCACTCCTGAAGTCATAAGAAGTTCTGCAAAGTACTGGGTCTCAATTCCTTCCTCCTCATGTTTTTTAAACTGGATACCAGATGTTGTTAGTAGCTCTATAGAATCCTGGGCATACATGTCCTCCCTGGCAGAAGAAAGAGAAAAACAACATTCAAAATGCCATTACTTCAAACACATAGTTTATTTTCTGCTTCCATTTACAACTACAGTGCCAAAAACAAGGAAAGAGGATTAGTTGTTCTAATGCTTTAAATCTATGCAATGAAAATACCATCTAAATATAAAGATCATTCCTTCAGAAAAGTGTTCAAACAATAATCCTAACAGTCCAATGGTGAGATTTTAATCTTTACTATCAACTCAATTCCATTAGCCTTCTACATATTACCTAAGTTTAATATAGCTTGAAAAAACAATTTTCTGCTCACAGAGGCTACCACTACAAACTGATAGGCATGTTCTTTCCAGGGTTTTAGTCTCAGCATCCATTTTAATGCTGTCAGAGAGTGCGGCAGCTGCAGCTATGAAGAACTATGCCCACCTCTCATGCCTGCAACACAACAGGAAGGAGACACCAAGGAGGAGACACATCTTACGTAGCTAAGTTAAACAAATTCCATCTTAAAAAGGAGATGCCTCCTCTCACAAATGATGATCAGCCTTTTAAATGGTTCCAATAAGCAGTGAGCTGTTTAAAATTAAGGAATTTGCTATAACAGTAATAATTTTCTTCTTCCAATAATCCTGACTCTGGAAGCCTAACTCCAAAACTAAGTCAGGAAATCTGAACTAGTCTTCCAAGATTTCACTTAAGCTAGAGACAAAGCCATCTTTACATTTCCATGTATAAATATATAAGTATACAAAATATTAAAATCTTATCAACATACAGAGGTATATTTTTGAGAATAAAAGATACTAACTTTTTTAAATTTAAGAATACTAGTAAAGAAACTTTCCATTAAAGCTTAATGAAACTAATTAAACCAAAAGACATACTTCACTTGGGCCAAAAAGTATTTTCATGATTCATTCTCTGGAAATAATTTGCTTCTAAATGTCTAAAAATAACAAAGTCCCAAACTAAGACATTTAAAAATAGAATGGAACCACAAAATCACTTTTTAAGTTAAAATTTCCCCTGTAAAATTCTTTACATCTGAATAAATCCAGTACCAGTTCTTTTGGGTTAAGCAACAGATACTGGTTGTGCTATACTAAAAATATGTACCTTAATATATTTTGATGAGAAGCTCCCTCATTAGGTACCAAGCTCACACTGAAGCATGCTTTCGCAAATACAACCAAAGAAATTCTTCTCCATGCTCACATTATTCTAGGTTATGTGCTCAATTCACTTTTAGTTTTCTAATCTCTCTCCCAATCAGAAGTTTCAAAAAGGCAATTTTTGTTTTTTCAATGTTATATCACCAGATTAAATAATACATGAAGTAGTATAGTGCATACTGCAATATTTAAACTAGTATTTCTCAAACTTGCCCAAGGACAACAGTCATCCAGAGAACTTACCAAAATATGGATTCCCAGGTCCCACTGAAGTCCCAGACCTAGTGAATCCCAATTCCCGGGTAAGAGACCTAGATGAATACCTGAGTACTACATAATTAAGTAAGTTTGGTAAACAAAGAATTGTGTATAATTTTTTTTTCTGCATAGTTCATACAGCTTAACTCAGGTAAGTCCATGTATTCTAAGTTTCATGAACTAAAAACTTTATAATTTGGTACCATTTTCAGGCTTTATCATCCCCAAATCATGAGAAATAAAAAGTGGGACACCCCAGGCAGGTAAGTTAAGCCTTGGGGCAGGATGAAGAAAACTGTTCTGAGCCAATACTTCAAATCAGTTGACTGTCTCTTTCCGACGGTATCCAGTTCAAGTTTTTAAACCTTCCTATACTGTCTTCCCTACCCTCAAAAATTCTAGCAATGATACAAGCAACAATAGGTGTTGGTGAGGATGTGGGGAAAAAGATACACTCATACACTGCTAGTAGGGTTGCAAATTGGTGCAGCCACTCTGGAAAGCAGTATGGAGATTCCTTCAAAAACTCGGAATGGAACCACCATTTGACCCAGCTATCCTACTCCTTGCCTATACCCAAAGGACTTAAAATCAGCATACTAGAGTGATGTAGCCACATCAATGTTTACAGCAGCCCAACTCACTATAGCTAGATTGTGGAACCAACTTAGATGCCCTTCAACAGAGGAATGGATAAAGAAACTGTGGTATATATACGCAAAGGAATATTATTCAGCCATAAAGAAAAATAAAATTTTGACAATTGCAGGTAAATGGATGGAATTGGAGAAGATCATGTTAAGTGAAATAAGCCAATCCCAAAAAACCAAAGGCCGAATGATTTCTCTTATAAGTGATTGATGACATATAGTGGGGGTGGGGGAAGGCACGGGAAGAATGGAGAAGGGATGGATTGTATAGAGGAAAATGAGGGGTGGAGAGGGGGCAGGGAAGGCAAGATAATAGAATGAGACAAACATCTATACCCTATGTATATGTATAAATATGCAAATTGTATGATTCTACTTTTTGTACAACCAGAAAAATGATAGTTGTACTCCAGTTGTGTACGATGAACTAAAATAAAAAAAAAAAAATTCTAGCAATAGAGAGGAAAAAATCATTAAAATATACTACCGTCAAAAAAGTAGTGTTTAGTCAAGATATAAGAATTGCTGCAGGTGCTGGTGCTGGCTAACTGACTGTAAGATCAATTTGTTTACAATAATTATAAAATAAAACAAAATTCAAAACTCAAAGTATGTTGTCTACTGAATGTATATCACTTTTCCACCACTGTAAAATTAAAAAATTGTAACTTGAACCACCTTAAGTCAGAGACATCTGTATATTGAGAGGCCCAAGAGCAAAGTAACAATAAAAATTTAAAGTATACAACCTAAATGCCAACAACAGCAAACAGTTAGTATATTATGGTATTACCAAAAAGAGGTCAAAGTAAATGATTACAAAAAACTGTTATTACTGTTATTCACAATAATATGTGAATAATATATTCTTAATGTAAAAAAAGATATTTTAATATAGTTACAAAAATAACTAAAGAGGAAATACTAAAATTTTGATAGTAGTCATCTCCAACTTTTCTGTTATTTTCTACCAGAAGCAAGCTATTTTAGAAAAAACAAAACAAGGCAAATATTGTCAGTGAATATGTTTTGTACATTAAAAAATTCAGATTTTAACAGTGTTATTTCCTTTGTTTCATGTCCCAAATCCATAGGTTTTGATGCTGATGTCCAATCCTTGAGGACACTGATGAATCTGAACAGCCTGCTGAACAGTGTTTAACTCAGCAATAATCCTTACTACCCAAATGGATGAGGGAAAAGCAGAATACTAGAATAATATTAACATGTTTTAGCTTATGTATCACACAGATGACCATGACCTCAGTTTACTTCAGAACACTGAATCCAACTCTAATTTAGAACATTGTAGCAGTTATTGTACTCTTCAGTCAAATGTGTATGCCCTATTTATTGTTATTAAATCAAAGAGCACCCTGGAAAGAAACCAAACTTTTTCTAGCTTTGAAAGAAACATAAAATTGTTTGCTTCCAACTCCACAAAATATACTGTAGTTATCATTATAAAAATATCAAGAAAAGTGAAACAAGAAAGTCAATTCTAATTAGAAAACTTATTTGCTCATAAATCTGTTTCATTTTAACCAGGGTACTTTAACCAGCTATGATTTAAACATTACGAAGCACAGCTTCAAGATTTAGAGAATATTAAATGTCACTCATAACTAACACTTGAAATTAATGTTACTTTGATCTCAGCCATTTTTAGTTGCAGGCTATTTTGAAATAACTATTCATAGCCTAATGAAATAAACACTGTAACCATAAACAGTTTTCCATATCTCACAAGTCTTTATATCTACAGTGGATAAATAGTGATCTGCAGTTATTTTCTTGATATTAATGGTAAAATCTGGAAAAATACTGGCATAATTTTTTTTGGGGGGGGGGGGGACTGGGGTACTGGGGTTCTAACCCAGGGCACTTTACCACTGAACCACATCCCCAGTCCCTTTTTTTTATTTGGAGACAGAATCTCACTAATATGCATAGGGCCTCACTAAGTTGCTAAGGCTAGCTTTGAACTCATGATCCTCCTGTCTAAGCTGCCTGAGTCGCTGGGATTACAGGCAGGAGCCACCCACGCCTGGCAACACTGGCACTATTTAAAATACTGAATTCTTAGGAGCAACCCTGACTTGAAAATGTTTCACTGTGTCTGATCTGTAGTATTTATAAAAGGTCTTCAGATATAGAAAGGATGAATACTTTTTAACCTTTAAAAGGTTCTACAGAGTATATTATTACTACAGTATGTAATATCATTGTAGTTGGAGTAGTATAGAGTAACATGAAGAGTCACAATGCACTTATAAGCCATACTATGATAATACTGCCACTACCACCTTCTAAGATCATCAACCCTGCTTTTCATCGGATTATACATTAAACAGCACATTATATAGTCAAGAACAGGAACAATTTTTTTTTTTTTTTTTTTGGCGGTGCTGAGGATTAAACCCAGGGCTTTGTGCTTGCAAGGCAAGCACTCTACCAACTGAGCTACATCCCCAGTCCAGGAACAATGTTTATATTGGCACTACCATTAACTGTCCTGTAACTTGTTTTTTTCAATCAGATGTTAGAACATATCCAATATAGGCTATCAAACAAAAGGACACTGTAATACTGTAACACACATTTTATTTTCTCAATAGTTTATAAATAATCTGCCATTGCCCCTAAAACATTCTAAACATCTCTCAGCTGTCAAGACCACTTCTATCAATAATACAGAAATATTATGACTAAGGAAACTGAGCTTAGACCCAGGGCTTGAGTTAGAATTCAGATTCTGATATACTAGAATAACCAGGTTCAAGGATATTATTCTCCTTTATGCAAATGAAAAGAGATTTTGTGAGTTGACAAGGGAACACAATTATTATATAACACTGATTTGAAAAGAAAATGCACACATCTTTCCAAGAAATATCTTATTGCACTTGAAATAAATCTACTCATCAACTGGAGTATAACTGCAATAAAAATCTCTTCCCAAGAATACATATTATAGGGCTGGGGATATAGCTCAGTTGGTAGAGTGCTTGCCTGGCAAGTTCAAGACCCTGGGTTCAATCCCCAGCACTGCAAAAAAAAAGAAAAAAAAAAAAAAGAAAGAAAAAAGAATGCATATTATAAAAAAAAGAAATGTATATTTCAAATGGCCCACGAAAAGTTTGAGAATACAATGTCCTAAGATTATTTTTTCTATCGAAAAGTATTTTCAACGATTTGGGGCCAAGAAAGTAGCTGAGTGTTAGATCACTTGCTTAGCATGCAAGAGGCCCTGGATTATATCCCCAGAACCAGAAATTAACAACAACAAAAACAGCTGGTAATCATATTTTTTAAATAGCATCTTTAAAATTAAAGTATCTGAATTTTAAAGTCTTCAGTATCTCAATTTTTTTGGTTTCATATTAAGAAAGAAACCTATGATTTCGAAACAATGCATTTCTAGGGTAACTATACCAAAATTCACCTAGATTTCACCTGAGGAAAATCAATTTCTAAAATTAAACAAACAAACAAAAGGCTTGAGTTACATATATACGTCCCACTTACGTCAAATTAAATTTAAAATTAAACTGCCAGGTTGAAGTTCCTGGAGGGTATTCTCCTTGTTCATTCATAAATGTCAGTCCTAGCTGAATTATCTTTAACAAGTCTACATTACATCGCAATAGTTGGTACTGATAGTCAGCATTGCTCCTGAATTCTCCAATGGGTCTCGCAACCACACCTGGAAACTCGGTGTCCTGTAAAACAGTTTTAAAATTCATTATTTACCAAATGGTAACAACCCAAATCCATGAATTCCTAGAATGATTTTTGATGCAAGTCAAAGAATCCTGTTACAGATGATATTCCACGTATTAAGTACCTTTTAACTAGGAAGAGCACTAATTTGTAAAACCATGAAATAAAACTCTATAAACTTAATGACCTTTTTACTTAAAATATGGTATCAATAAATAATTCTTTATAAGACACACATGATATATACAACCAAGTACTTACTCTATGCCAAAGAGAAGAAAAATCATGAATTCAGGTCTCCTAAAGAGTATGTTAAACTATGCTCACAGTATTCCAATATTAAAACCAAGGTGCATGAAGAACTGCTTAAGGAGTAGAAAATTCACCATTTTCAAATTGTTTCTATTCGACGAGGTATATCATCAACAGCAAAATCACTAAAAGCACCATCAGCCTCCTAATTTCTTTGGCTAAACCAATATTCTATCAATCACAAAAGCATCTGTCAAGAACTGTATGTTACACACTCCTTTCTGTAGGATCTTATTACTTTTATTTATTTATTTTGGTACTGTATTGAACCTGGGGGTTTTAACCACTGAGTCACATCCCCACCCCTTTTTAATTTTGGGGGGTCTCTAAGTTGCTGACTTTTAACTTGATTCTCCTGCCTCAGCCTCCCAAGCCCCTGGGATTACAGGTGTGCGCCATCACACCTGGCAGATGCTACTACTTCTACAAGGTTGTTCCTCCTTATACATCTAAGAAATAGCTATGAATTTTTACTGGATAAGAAATGTCCTCCCAACAAAAGAAAAGTAATTTCAGCTCTAATTATGGGGAAGTAAACCTTTATGAAATAGAATGTTGCCTATGCACACATATTTGTATTTTAACCAATCATTGTCCCTTCCCAAAGATGGTGACTTATTTTTGTATTTAAAATACTGACAAAATAACATAGCCATTTAGTATCTAAATTCAAACTAGGGCTAACAAACAACAAAAACTAAATACCAAGCCAATATGAAAAAAAAAAAAAAATTAAAACTTCTTTAAATTCAGTTCAATTCAACAACCAATAACTAATACTGTGATATGCTAGGTGTTGAAAGGATGAGGAAGACACTATTCCCTTGTTTTATGGAACTAATAATCTAGCGGGTCTAAAAACAGTAAATACACAAAAGTACAATAGCAAAGCAGAAAAACAATTAATTGCATGAACAGTCCAAGCAGACTGAACAGCATGTGCAAGAGCAGAGCTGTTTAACAATATGATGTGTTCATGGAACTCCAGTGCTTATTTTTTAAAAATTGTAGACAAACAGTGTTTCACTGGGAGACTTATTTGTTTTAAAAAAAATATCCTGGAACCGGCTTCCAAGAGCTCATCTGGTACTATACGTTAGGCCTTACTGTGATTGTTGTTTCTCTACAGTCTTACCTTCATTCCAGTGTTCCCTTATTCTGGTCAAGACCATCATCTATTTGATGATACCCAAATAGAGAATTAACCCACCTTCCTGACAACAACCAATCCACAACAAAGCCTTACCTCCTTAAGCCTTCCCTAAATCTTCCCGACACAAGGCCAAATTTAATAGTAACCTTCTAACACTCTTACTCAAATGCCCCATGATTCCCAATGCATTTTCCCTGATTGCAATGAGTAATAAACCCAACCTGTCAAATTACTGGTATGTTCCAGATGGTTTTGTGCTGGAGGGCACCAGTAATTTATTTTTTTCATGGTTAATCTCTAAAAATCAACCAAAAGGGTTGACTCAAACTTAAAATTCTTCCTTTCCCTTTATAACAATCATTTTAAAGATTTGTTCAAGGGCATACCATAGCAACGTAATTATATTTTCGGATAACTTGACGAATTTTCTTCATCTCTTCATCCAGGTTACAAGCCCAAACTTCACAAATTCTTTGGCTATGATCTACAGTTGCTGCTGGCATAGTGAGGGCACAAGGGAGTCTAGATGCCAAGCATCAAAATGTTATATTTGATTGAAGATCTGTTTCATAAAATACTTTGTCCTTTATTTGTGTACCTGTCAAAATTAAAAACAATAAAAACTAGCTATATCATAAATCTGAATACCAAATGTATAATAAATCTGAACCACAGAATTGAGCTGGTACAAACGTACGAGGCTATTTACCCAAGGTCCTTATATCATGCATATAAATCATTTTTTAACTTTCTATTAAAGATCACTGAGTTCAAATTCACCCTCTGCATAAAACTTTATGAAGCCATCCATTTCCAAATAAAAATGAGATCAGATGCTACCATGATAAAGGTAGTGTTTGCTTTTGTTTCTCATTAATTAACAAAACATTTAAAATCTTACTAGATTACAAATTCTGCTTCATTGGCATTTATTCAAGTCAGATTGAAGGAAACTTATTTTTTTAAAAATGCATTTTGAGAAAAAAGTAACAGCCACAGAAACTATTTGAATATCCATAATTGTAGGAAGGTGAAAAAGGAAGGCAACAGAATGTCTGCATTTTAAATTTACCTCTAATTTCCTAAAAATCCAAGCACCTGGCTAGCAAACAGGATCTCATGTTTCGAGTTTGTGGTATATAGTGGTAATTCAGACCAACATATTTTTAGAGAAATCCCAAATACTCCTTCATTTTTCACAGAAATTTGAAAAAAAAAAATAACTGAGGTAAAAGAGAGGGGATCTTGTGTCATCCTACTCCGAAATAACAAATGTAACGTCCAGTGCTCTAAGAACAGAAATCAAAGAAGATCCAAGACAACTCTTCTTTATAACTCCCATCCTGATACACATACAGACACTTTGGAATGACACTGTAAACACTGCTCTCCTCCACTTCTCTCTCTATGCTGCTCCAAATGCCCTGAAGAGTCACCAAAGGCCTTCTCATTACTGTAGGTACCATCTCCGTAGGCTCCCAGAGAAACAGGACAGCACAGAGGCATTCATGTCACAGATAACTCTTTTCCCTGGCAAAGCGCCAGCGCGAAGATTCTGATATTTACTGAAGCCAGATTGACTCGCAAGTACTGCTGCGTGAAGAAACACCAGGGGCTGAGGATCTAGGCCACCGCCCTCCACTCTGAATTTCTGTCCCCCATCGAAGCCCCAGGTACAAAGCCGTTACGTCATCATTCCGCGCCACCCTCTAGACATACCCCAGCCCCAGTTACCCTCCCCCCTCACCAAGCTCTTTCCTCCACCGGCCGACTACAGCAGGCGCCATAGCGCACCCTCTCAGGTTCATGGTTCCCGCCCCCTTTCTACTTCCCCAGCCCGCCCTTCCCCCCGCAGGTCTGCGGCAGTCGCTAATCTACTTGTGTCTCTGAGCTCGCGCTCCTCCTCCTCCTCCTCGCCATAGAGGCAGCACCCGGCGGCGGTGGCGGTGGCGGTATCGGCGGCGGCAGCAGGTGCCCCATAGACACCGCTCGCCCAGCAACTGGGAAAGGGGAGCCGGAGCTGCACCGCACCGCGCTGCGCCGTAGCTTCTCGCACGTCCTAGCGGGGACGCTAGATGATGACGCGTCACGCAGAGGAGGCGTGGTGCGCAGGAGGGGGCGGAGCACGCAGGTGACGAAGGCT
>JAJEJO010001778.1:103545-168579 GCA_020662805.1 Glaucomys volans
GCTAACTGCATTAGAGCATGTCCCCCAGAACCCCGAGACCGCGAGCCGGGCTTGCTTAGCGAAGACGCGGCCCCCAGCGTTTAGGCCGCGGGCGTCTCAGCCCGCTCCTCTGTCGCTGGAGAACGCCCGGGTTGAGCAGCTGGGAGAAGCAGGCCAGAGCCTTCTAGGGCCTTGGGCCCGGGGACCCAAGGAGGATGAGCTGGCTCTTTCCCCTAACCAAGAGCGCCTCCTCCTCCGCAGCTGGGTCTCCCGGTGGCCTCACCAGCCTCCAACAGCAGAAGCAGCGCTTGATCGAGTCCCTCCGGAACTCACACTCCAGGTGACTGGTCGCTGCTTCTCCGACAGGAGGGAAAAGTAGGGCGGGAGGGCGGGCTGGTCCCAATCACTCTCACAGCTTCTTAGGCCAACTGCCCGCAAGCTGCCTCCTCTTGATAGACTTCCCTTCGATGTGGGTCACACGTTTGATCGCCCATTCCTACCTCATATTTACTATTTTCCTTCGGAACCCCCTTGCCCCCTGTCCCATCACTGCTCAGTTCTTCCACTTCTGACTTGCTTATCCGTTCTGACACATCCCTGCTGACAGTAATCTGTTTCATAGTCTATATCCGATACCCCTTGGTATCCCTGGTTTCCTCCCTAATCTTTCCCTTTGCCCACCTGATTAAAGCATTGACAGGAGTGTTTAAGTACTGTACTTGGCTAAAGGGAATTGTGAAGAGTAATCTCCAAGTTTCACAAAGAGGAAAATTGTTGCAACATCAAAGGAAATGAAGCCATAGTTTTCTTCACTGAATTCTTTGAGTGATAGTCAATCTTCTTGAGTCTCTAATTAAGAATTTACCTTGTTTCCATAACCTCTCCCCATCTTGCAACTGCTAGTGTCTGTACATTTTGCACTTCCTTAATATTCCTGGCCCTACACAAGGATGGCCATGTATTCATCTCTTTTGTTTTGTTGCCTTCTTAAGAGTTTTTCATTTTATGATGGCCAGATTAGGACTATTTTGCAATTCAAGTTATTTCAATTTTTTTTAGTGTAATCTGGTTTGCTGTAGCCTTTTATATTGCAAATGTCTGTGCCTCTAATGATTTTCAAAAATTAGAACTGCCTCTTTATGTCATTAGTGATACAATTATATTTACTGGTCAGTTTCACAGCATGTGTTTTATGTAAAGGTGTCAACATGGTTAAACTCTAGTCTTTTTTAAAATAATATTTTCATACATTCAAAAAACATCATGAGATAATAAAATTGAGTAATTCCCTTTGAACAAATTATTAGGTGCCATTTTATTACTCATCAATAATTTTTTCTAAGCAAGTAAATTATAACCTAGAATAGTAATAAAGTATTGTCAAAATAAAAATTTACTGCAAAATCGGTTTAGCTAAAGTGAGGCCTGTTGCTGACTAAACTTCAAATGTTTCTTGGTTCTTTAGTTCATTTTGGTGCTTGTTCAGAACTTTGAGAAACTGAAAATTTGTGGTTTTTAACAGAAAAGAGTGGCAGACTATTATTGGTGGCTTTCATTTTGGAAAATTAAACTCAAAATGTTTTTACAAGTGTCACCCATCATAAGGGTAATGGCTGATGCTCTTATGAGGAAAGGCATGCTATAAGGGAAAAGCATAACAAATTCATTTAACCAAAAATTTGTGTGACTTGGGAGCCTTCAGAAATGAATACGCAAAGACCCAAGGAAAACTCTCTATTTTTATATTTAGGTTTGATGAGGAATGGGACAACCATGTAGAATTGTGATTTGACAAAAGTGTATGGTCTAATGGTAATAAACTGAGATGAAGAAACCCAACAAGGCCTGTCTTTTCATATTCTTCTTGGCCACTTTGTTTAGCCTTCCTTCTTAATATGGGTATAAGGAAGGGCCCCTCTGGAATTGAGGGTTTTATGGGGAAAAGAGAAAGTGACCTTTCTAGGTTTTATGACTTGCTTTGGAGGACAAGAGGTGTAGTTTCTTTGACCAGATTTGCAGTAGAGGAATTCTGGTTTTTATGAATCCTTTGGGAGAGAAAGAGGAACAAGAACCTGGAGCTAGGAAAAAGTCAGAGAGACTTGGCTTCTGAGGCCTTCTAATCTCCTTTAGCTCAATGTAGTTAGTCTGCTAATGTGCCATACTTTGGAGTATCGTTTTTCTGAGCCCCAAGACAAGTAAATCTTATTTTAAATCTTACATGATATAATCATATCTTGTAAAATCATATTTTACAAGATATGATTATAAAATGAAACTCATTTTTAGCAAACATACCAAATTTGTCCCCTTAGAGGTTGTCACCCTGGAAGACCATACTATACTAGTTTCTACTGCAGAAATACTTTTTAGAACCATACCTTTGGAATTAATTGCTGTTAAGCCTTTAGTTTATTCTGTTAAGTATTCTTAGTGCTGGAAAATTTTTATTCTTTGAAGTTGAAATTGAATTTTTACAAACTCCAAAGTCCCTTGCTACTAAGTCTTGTAAATAGGGATAAATAAAAAATAAATTGATCTAAAATTTATGGGTTGTTCTTTTTTTGTTTTTTTTTTTTTTTTTTTTTTTTTTTGGTTTTGGTCTCTCAAATGAAGTGAGGTTGTAAAGCAATAATTATTCATGTAAGGAGTTCTAAAATTGGCTTAAAAGGATCAATAAATACCCTGAATTGAATGCAGAAAGGATTCATTTTGTTATTTTTTGAGCCAGAAGTCTGGACATGGGACATTACCTATATTCTGTAGTATTATGAACATATAACTTTGTTTGTTTATGAAAAGACTTGAAGTTTTATTTAATTGAAATATTTCACAATTTGTATAATTTACAAATTATACTTGGATATATTCTGGAGACATTTAAGTAGACCATATGCTTCCAGTTTTCAAAGTATATAAAATCCCAGGAAAGAGCATGCTTTCTACCTATTCTTGCTAAGTCCCCTTTTAACTAATAACATACATTTCTAAGCTAGCCAGTAAAAATGATCAATCTGTGAAATATCTGAGAATATGTTGTTTGATTAGCCAAATTAGTAATCAGCCTTGTACTTAAAGATATTTGTGTAGACACCTTGATTGGTTATTCTGAAATCAAGAATACATACGTGCATTCTGTACGTTAAAAGAATATTTCAAATGGGGTGTGTGTGTGTGAGTAATAAAAGAACTTGCTGAGTTACAAACATCAGTATCTTATTGCATGGTACCTACATTCCTTTAGTTTCACATTCTGTATTTTTTTTAAATTTTTTTCTGTAAGGTTAGAAGCTCTTCCTGATTATGAAAGAATCTGACTTTTTTTTCCTACTGCTTTACTGAGTAACCTTTCCCCACCCCATTCTCTCATTTCCCTTTCAACTCTTTATTTGAAAATCCCATTTCAACAAAGAATCTCTTCAAGTTTTCTCTAATGAATATAAACTCATTTTTATTTACCTTGATAGAATTTTATCTTCTCATCTGCCTCAAATTAGGTGGATTTTATGGATATCACCTCATCTAGTCTCAGTGGTATGCAGGGCAAGTGGGAAACTGTCACAGTCACCAAAAAACAAACAAACAAACAAACGTGTAACAACATGTTTAAGTCTGTATGAAAACAGAAACTAAAAGTTGAACTCATTACTTGTAGTAATTACTCAAGTAATGGGTTGGACTCATTAATTCTACCTTTTGAATTAATAATTATCACAGTGTTCAATTTACTACTAAAACTTCTGACTTTATATGCAGAAGGAAAACTAATTCTGGTATTTTTTTCTATTTTCTAAAGAAGTTCACTTTTGAGGCACTGTTGTTTTCCTATCCAAATCCATTTCCTCTGACTTCTTGAAAGAGCACCTGTTTTAATTCCATTTTTCCCTTATGCAGGGCCTCAGACTTAGTAGAGACTGGGCTCTTTCAACTCCAGGAGGTGATCGTTTATGCCAGTTTGATGGTCTCAGTCTCTCTTTGCCTTGCTGTGCAAGTAGGACTCTTGACCTCATCTTGGTCAGTATGAGTTGGAGGGGACATCAGCTGGGAGCTACTCAACCATTGTCTCAATAATAAAAAGATGTTTAGGAGGAAAAGGAGAAAGGAGGAAGAAATGCCTCTCATGTTTTGATATTGTTGTGTTACATGGGACTTCTGGAACTATTTGGATTATGAGCTAAGATAAGGCTGACTATTGAAAGTGGCAAAATGGAAAGATAAGATTTTGCTGCTAATTGACTAACTTGGGAAACTCCCTTTAAACTCGTTTAAGATAAATAATTCCTCACTGTTAAAGTCACTTTTAGGACTGGGAATATAGCTCAGTTGGTAGAGTGTTTGCCTCGCAAGCACAAGGCCCTGGGTTCAATCCCTAGCACTGCAAAAAAAAAAACAAAAAAAAAAAAGTCATTTTTACCCTGGTTTTCAATAACTTGCAGTTGAAAATATGCCTGCTGATTAAATTCACTAATCTCAATATTTAAAGATTCTTCAGAAGTGAAACTAAGGAGTAGTATTTCCCTGTATTGTGCTTGCAATCAGAAAAATTAAAAAACCAATGGTCTTAATAATGACTATTTTAACGATCCAGAAAGAAGAGTCTCTCTTTGCTCACAATATCTAAAGTTATTGGCTTCTTTATTAATTTCCTTATGTATAAAACAACAACTTGTAGCAATGTTGTGAGTGGTAAATATTATTTGTAATTAACTATGTAAATTCAAAGTTATATAAAAATAATCTTTATTACCTATTAACTTAGGACCAGGTAAATGACTAATGCATCTTTTTAATAATGATCAATTACATGATGATCATGTACTGTTTTGCTTTTTATTCAAGAATACCTAATTTGGAGGTTATGTTATTTATCAGAATTGTTCTTTCTATTTTTCTCTCTGAAACAACTAGTGGAATCATAATGAAAGAAGCCTTGAGCAAGGAGTCAGGAGATATAGATATGTCATCAACAGGGAGGGTGCCACCTTGGATAGTCATGTAACCTTTACAGGCTGTTGACCACTGAAATGAAAGGATTGACTACTCTCTTTTTGCTCTGTTCTATGGTGAAAGTCTACTGATTTCTCAGACTCCTCAATGTAATGACAGTCTTCAAGACAGAAAAAAAAAATTAACTTGAGCATCATGAATGTAAGCAAGACTCATAAGCAGTCCCGAGTTTCAAGTGATTATCATTTCTGCTTCTGCTTAGATACTCTGTATTAGAAACAGGTCTGCTCATGAATCCTTGGAAGAAAATTGGAGAGGGTACAGAGAATCATATCTTTCTGGTGAGCTGATACTGAATAGCCTCCCTTCCTCAGATTCTGTGGTGTACATGAAATGACATTCCTTGGAGTTCTCCAGAAACGGAAACTTCTCAGGAACTGCTCAGTTGGGCTTTCACAATGAAAATGTTAAATGTTTTCATTTCAGGAATGAAAATGTCAGAGCCAGAGACTGGGTCTGAAAATGGGAATCCTCACTGAGGGACAGTATTAAATATCTAGAATGCATAGTGAATTTCTCAGTTCCTTGTTTACAACCCAGGAGCAATTTAGGCATCAAGAGACACAGCATAGTTATTTCCCATTTTAACCGCTAGACTTTATATTTTATTTATTATTGTTATTTCTTCAGAAAACCCAGTAACACAGTACAGCCATGTGCTACTACTAGATGCCATGTATGCCATCTCACCACAGGCCCAAAAGAAATAGGGCCAGCTAATCATGGACTTAAACCTTTTATCTTTTTAAGCTGATATGTGTTAGGTATTTGTTACAGTGATGGAAAACTGACTAACACAGTCACTACCAAACATGGAGTGTTGCTATTACTATTCCTGAGACAATGTGGAGAAGGAATTTGGAAAATCCTATAAATCCTGATATTGAGCACTTGCTTGAGTCTTCTCTTAGGTTTTTCTTCTCAGTGATAACCCTATTCCATAGGATGTCAGAATGGAAAGCTTTATCTGCATCTAAGATTTTTCCTTAGCTCTATCCCAACACTCTCTAACCTTTTAAACCACCTAAGAATTACATAGTCTAGAGCTAGGTTTTTATGAAAATGCCAGAAAAAACAATAGTCAAAAAAATGAGAACAATAAGTTTTATAAAGCTATTACTTCAAAATATCCAAAAGAACAGAAAGTAAACCATTATGCATATACTAGGCCTTTCCCAGATATTTATGCTTGAAGAAGTTTCTTGTCCATTTGACTATTATGTTTTCTCTGCAACCTGAACTCATTGATACTACTTAGTATTTTTCTTTGTGGGAATATTGTGAATATTGGTTAGTATTCCAAGTGAACCCCAAAGGCTCCCTATTTGATTTACAGATTGAATTTGTAAAAAGGTATGCCTAAAATTATAAAACAATAAAATTCTGCATTGTAGAATGTTAAATTATAATGGACTTACATTAGTCAGGAATTATATTCTTGTGCCAATAACAAAGAGCCCCCCCAAAATGATGACTTAAATACAATAAAATTTATTTTTCTCATATAAAAGAAATTAAGAATCTGGCAGTTTCATAGTCATCAAGGACCCAAGCTACTTCTTTCTTTGCTTAGCAGTCCCCAGTATATGACTCCCATTTTCAGTGTCACTCATGGTCCAAAATGGCTATTAAAAGTTCAGTTATTAGATCCAGGCACATATTAAGAAAAAGGACAGAAGAGCAAAATGAGCTCATACCAATTGTTTTTTCTTTCATTCCCCTTTAGGATGTTTTCTTAGAAATTTACCCCACAACTTCCCTATATATTTTATAGGCTGCGACTGAAGTCTTTAGCAACAACTAGTTACAAGAAAGACTAAAGCATTGCTATCCAGAATAAAATCTGTCTTCCCTTACTTAGAAGAAGGAGGATATTTGTTTTTGGAAAGCAGCCAGCAGTCTGTATCCTAATTCTGTAGTCAACACTCAAGACTTTTAAGTTTAAGCTGTTAAGACCATGACATTCCCATCTGTAGCTGGACAGTGATCATTATAATCAGAACCCAGATGTCTTGCTGACCTATATTAACCAGAGAAGTCACAATTGCTTCTATTAATGGTAAATTGCATAAAATGATAGTAAGCCAATCTAACATAAAATACAAGGGTTTTTACTTGCCTGTTTTCCTAATAGCATGCTCCCCCTACTCTTGGGATACTTCAGAGTATTATTGCCTCCTTATTTGATAAGGGTTTCTAACTATTATAATTTTTCTTGAAAGATAAAAGTTATGCTGGCTATCCAGATTCTGTGATTATAATTTAAATAGTTTTAGTAGGCTCTAGCATTTAACATTTGTTTTTCAAGCTTTTATAACTTTGGGTAAGTTTTTCTTTTCTCAACTTTTACAGTATAGCTGAAATACAGAAAGATGTGGAATACAGATTGCCATTCACTGTAAACAACCTGACAATTAACATTAATATGTGAGTAGAATTATATCCTATTTTTTCATGTAATATGAATTAAACTTTTTATTCTCTATTAGTTACTATGAGAAATAAACTGTTTAGCCGGGCGTGGTGGCACATGCTTGTAATCCCAGTGGCTCTAGAGGCTGAGGCAGGAGGATCTTGAGTTCAAAGCCAGCCTCAGCAAGGGCAAGGCACTAAGCAACTCAGTGAGACCCTTTCTCTAAATAAAATACAAAATAGGGCTGGGGATGTGGCTCAGTGGCTGAGTTCCAAAAAAAAAAAAAAAAAGAAAGAAAGAAAGAAACTGTTTAAAGTGCATTTAAGTAATACAATTAAAAAAAAAATAGTGTTCAATTTAGTGAATAATTTGTAAAAGACATCACTGATATATGTAGCCATAGGAAAGGAAGTATAAAAGAGAAAATGCAATTAAAAGATAATAATCCTCAGCACTGTAATTATTTTTATTGATTAGAACTAGTCTTAGCTGGAGATAGTCTAAAAAATGATAATGACAAAAGAATTACAAATGGAAAACCAAATAGAAATAGATTTACCTTTACATCAAAAATGTTAAGATGTTTGAAACTTCAGCAGTAGATATACTACATCATTGAGAACAATCAGGGCTGGTTTTGATCAGCTGATTATTTTGGGGGAAAAAATTAAAAGTTTAAAAAGGAATCATGAGATTTGTGTTGAAGTCACAAACAGAAGAAGTCAGACTAACTGCTGAAGTGCCTGTTTAGTCTTAAATGCAATTATTAGTCTCCATTGTAAAAAAAAAAAAAAATGTAAGTTATTACTTCAGATTGCATTTAGGTGCCTGGTTGCTAGGGGAAGTATCTGGACAAGGTAAGACAAAAAACATCCCTTTATTCATTCTCATATCCTCATTGCCTAGTATAGTGCCTGCGCAGAGGAGGCCTTATTAAATACTAGTTGCATGAATGGATTTAAGCATGAATGTATAACTGTGCCAAGCATTAAGCTGCATTAACTTGACACATGAACTTTATGAATCCTTATAGCCATCATGCAAATTAGGACAAAGTACAGACACATGGTTAGTAAATACCACAGTCAGGATATAAATCCAGATTGATGGACTAAAAGGCCATTTATTGTCTCTTCTACTAAAATAGTTTAAAAATCTTTATATAAATGAAGTAGTTTTATTTCTCATCAAATGTCCTGGTAGAGCTAGGTAAGAAAGTCCAACAAGGAACCAGTTTTCTTTGTAACAATACTGTCAACAAATATCATTCTGAGCCAACAGGAACAGAGAGACAGTTTAAAGGGAAATAGTCTGAATTTAAGAGATTTGGAAAACAGTAAACTCATTTTTTAAGACTTTACCTGCTAATTTTAATTGTGTAATGCTATAAAAAGGGTAAAGTTTTCACCTTTGAGAATTTATTGACAATAAATTGTTGATTATTTATTATTCTTTACTTGAAACTATGTGGTTGATCTCAAAGTTGGGAGAGAGGTATTAATTGGTATATTTAGATGAAAGTAAGGTAGAATCAATGATGAAATGCAGCATTTCAATCCTAGTACTTTGCATTTTACCTACTTACTCTGTAGAAATGGAACAGATAATTTCTGGTGGCATTTCAAAATTTAAGAAAAAATAAAAAGCAAAAACAAAATTCCAAGAATATTGTATGGCCAGAAACAGTGATCCAATAAATTGCCAGACAGGGTTTGTATGATTCACTTAATTCTTTTTAGCTGAGATTTTTGTATAGCTTAGAATACTTGAAAATAATTGGCATGATGCAAAGACTTTTATAATTCAACCTATTTGGTACATTAAGGTTTTAACTGTGTTGAATTACTGTGTAGTCTTGTTGCCAAAGTGTAATTGTTTGTAAATTTCAGTTAACAACCATTGTAGATTTTTAGTATGGTTGTGTTTTTGTTGTTGTTTGTTTGTTAGGTACTGGGGATTGAACCTAGGGGAATTTTACCTCTGAGCTGTGTCCCTAGCTCATTTCATTTTTTATTTTTTATTTTGAGACAGGGTTTCACTAAGCTGACCAGGCTAACCTCAAACTTGCCTGTGCTGGCCTTGAACTTAACACTCCTACTGCCTCAGCCTCCCAAGTTGCCATAATTATAGACCTGCTCTACTTTGCCAGGCATAGAGCATTTATTCCTTAATGATTAATCTGTATAAGTGTAAAAATTTAATTTGCTTTTAACTTTATTTTAGGATTGTGACTATATAATGTAACATTTCTTGTTTTTGCTTTTTTTTTTTTTTTTTTTTTTTTTTTTACCAGATTACTTCCTCCACAATTTCCTCAGGAAAAACCAGTGATCAGTGTTTATCCACCAATACGGCATCACTTAATGGATAAACAAGGAGTGTATGTTACTTCCCCATTAGTAAGCAATGTACGTGTGTGGTATAACTTTTTTCAGAGTACTATAATAAGTGTATTACTTTTCTCCTAAATTTGTTTGCAACCTGGAATTCATTAAAAATTTCATTTGGATTTAGTATTTTTTTAAAAAATATTTCATCCTTTGTAGTAGATAATATCATGTTTGGTTAAGACTATGCCTTAAAGGTTTTAGATATGGAATGGTTGAAATTAAAAGACTATAACTTAAATATACTCTCAGTATTTACCTTTGAACCCTCAAACTATCATTAATAGTAAAATGTGGAATTATTTTACCTTCATTGTTGATTGAATGGACTTCCAACCTGATTTGCTAATTACCAAATACTTATAGTATTGATTCTATAAGAAAATGTTGTAAGTTGTGGATTGCTATTATGTTTTTTTGACACAATACTCTTTGCTTTTCTGGCAATTCTTGACCTGCAAAGTGGATTAAGGTTTAAAATGACATTAGGCCAATGAAACTTTATAATCTTTTTTTGAATGTGATTTTAATACTCATGCATTATTGTTACTTTCAGTTTACAATGCATTCAGATCTTGGGAAAATTATTCAAAGTCTGTTGGATGAGTTCTGGAAGAATCCTCCAGTTTTAGCTCCTGCTTCAGCAGCATTTCCATAGTAAGTATATTTGTAACAAATGAAAACTTTTGCATATATTTGCACTTACCAAAGAAATCAATATGCAGTTTAAAAGATCAAATGACAATAAAAGATAACCGTCTAATTTCCATATCCCCATTTTCAAGTGTATCCACACTTTTCAGAGGCAACTATGTCACTATTCTTCTAACATTTACCTTCCTTTTTCTGAATAATAAGTACATGATGCTATCTCTCAATTCTTTCCATTTAGATATTATCTATTGACCTGCTATTATAATCGATTCTACATTATAATAATTAAAGCTATCTTTCAAAAAGTTCTCTCCACCTTTTCCTCCCAGTGAAATTATATCATGATTTTTATTTAAGCCCATATTTGGTGTTTTCATACTGTAACTCTAAATATTACCCATTTCTGAGCCAAATATGTTACTGTTTTTACTTTTTTCTGGAATTAGTAGTTACCTCATTTTGCATTGGTTTTGTTTTTTTAGATCTTAAATTTCCATGGAGCTTTTAGCAGTTCTGAAAATTATCTCTTGCCCCTTTTTTTACATCACAACAGTCAGGTCATCTCTAGGTTCTGTGGGGTTTTTCTGTTTGTTTGTTTTTGGTTTTCCTTTTACTTGCAAATAAAGTTCCATTTTTTCCCCTCCATTCTGAGTTCTTCATGATTATTCCATAGCTCTCATTCAGGAACTAACTTTGTCTTAGGATTTTCCTTTGCCACTCTCTTGTATTGAACTCCAAACTTCTTGGATTTTATGTTATTCTCTTTTTTAAGCTACCTCCTAGTTTCTTCCTGTAATTTCCTCAGTAATGGTATGTTCTAGTTATTTAGGATGTATAACAAATTGCCCTAGCACTTGTGGTTAAAATAATGAGAACATTTTTCTTCATGAATCTTTAATTTAGTGAGGGATTGGTGTTGATTACTTCTACTTTTGCATTAGCTGGCATGGTTTGAAGTCTGGGAGTTGAATCATCTGAAGGTTCTCTTTAATTCTCATGTCTGGCAGTTAATGTTGGATAAAAGCTGAGACCTCAGTGGAAACTGTCAACTGACACCTCCATATGTGACCTCTTCATGTGACCTGGGCAGCTTCACAGCATGGCAATTGGGGTTCTGAGGGTGAGCATACCAGAAGAGAAGTCAGCCAGCCAAAAAGTTTCATCATGTTTCGATGTAGCCCTGGATGCCATTCAGCATCATTTCTGCTGCATTTTAAAGTCCCTCCCAGGTTGAAAAGGAAGAGGAAATAGACTCCAACTGTCAATAGAGTAGCAAATTCAAGAAGAGCATGTGGGATTGGAAATCTTGTGGTAGCAATTTTGGAAAATACAATCTGTCACAGTCCTGGTCACAAGAATTCACCTCTTTCCTATAGTCAAAAATACATTAATTGCCTCCCCTGAAAACTTCCAGAGTTCATTTTATTATAGAATCAGGCTTTTATCTGGAGTCCCGGATTTCCGGATTTTATTAACTAAATCAGGCTCCAGGATAGTTGAGGTTTTCTTGCTGAGTACAGTGGTGCATTTCTGTAATCTTAGCTATTGGGGAGCCTGATGCAGGTGGATTGAATGTTTGAGGACAGCCCCAGCAACTTCGCAAGACTCTGTCTCAAAATTAAAAAAAAAAAAAAAAAAAAAACCAGCACCTCAAAAAAAAAAGATTTTTTTTTAAAGGCTGGGTATGTACCTCAGTGGTAGAGCACATCTGGGTTCAGTCAGTTATTCTTCTGAAGACAAGTGAATTAAAATGACAAGGTTGCTGCCCCTGCCATACCCATCATGTACTGGTAGAGCAAACCTGGGATAACCACTGTAGACCACACCACTCAAAAAAGGAGAAAATAGAAACTGTGGAAGCTGTAGGTTCGTAGCAATTGTGAAATTCATCTGGGAACATTTTTTTGATTTGGACTTAGCCTAGCTTCATGGGAATAATTTTTCACAGAATAATTTTGGATTCTTGGTTTTTGCTTTCTGAGTCATTCTTCCTTTCAATTTGATTTTAGATCTTGGCCTGTGGATATAGCTCAGTGGTAGAGTCCTTGCCCACCTTCACCACTGAGCTACACACCCTAGTAAGAGGCTTATAAACAGAGCAGTGCCTTCAAAATTCTGAGTGAAAAAGCACACCAACCTAGAACTTGAACTCTGCCAACTAGCAAGTGTGAGAACATGTTAAAGAACTTTACAATTTTTTATTTAAGTCTCAAAATTTATCTTCCAAACCTTTTTGGCTGGAACATAAATTCTATTTTCCAAAAATGGCCATATCAATACTTCTGGTCCCACATGCCCTTTCAGAGACTTGCAACTTCCCCATCAAGAAGAAAAGCCCATTTCCCTCCCATGAATCTGACCAGGACTTAGCAATTGCCTCAACAAATAGAATGTAGGGGAAGTGACACTGAATGACTTTAGCAGCAAAGTCAAAGAAGGTGATAGGCCTTCTTGTAGCTGTCTCTCAGGGAGTTCACAATTCACACTTTAAAGAAGACCAAGCCACACAGAGATGCCACATCTAGGTATTCCAGCCCCAGGTAAAGCTGTTGAGAGCAAACTGATGATGTGTACAGCATAAATGAGTTTCTCTGACGAACTCTGCCCAGACTGCAGATCAGTGAGCAAAATAAATGTTCTCCTTGTTTTAAACAATAATATTGTAGGTAAAATGAGGTGCAGCCTTAGTAACCAGAATGGACTTTGGTACCTGGAAGTAGAATGCTGCTATGACACACACACATATGGAAATTATGGGAGTGGCTTTGGGAACAAGCAGAGGTGAAAACTGAAGTACTCACAGGAAAGTATGAACGACTGAAGGGCCTCAAAGAGACTTGTTAGCAGTAAACAGTGGAGGGGAGCTCTGTATTAGTGAAAGGTTAGCTAACACTATTGCTTACGATAATGTGGAAAACAGAAAGTACACCTAGTGAATTGGATGATCCAGCTGAGGAAATTTCTAGGCAGTGTTAAAGTGCTACCCAGCTTCTAGCTGGCTGTAGTAAAGTGAGACAGGAGAGTTAAAGAAAAGACTTCTGGATTGGAAATAAATATGCACCTAATTCCCAGCTTTCCTCAGATTCTCAAATAAGAAATGTCCTAGAAAGCAAAGTTTAAACACAGAGTATGGTAGAAGATCCTTTGCTGATACCTCTGAAAGAACCAAGGCCCTGCCTCAGAGAACTGCCCAGTAAGAAAAAAGGCATTCAAGGCCTTCTAAAAATCTTTACAGTATTTTCTCTCAGCAGCCTTGCTAGAAGCCCAGTAGCTTATTATGTCTGTGGTTGCTTTTGTCTGATGATATAAATGAAAAATGGACTCATAAGAAAACCGTAAATATTTTAAAAGAATGGTCTGAAAGGAATAGAGATAATATCAAATGAAAAGAAACCTTTTGATCCTTAAAATTCTGTAGGCAAGGAACAGGCTGTAAAAACCACTCATCTGCAAATAAGGGTCTATATCCCCCGCCCCACTGTATGGGGAATGAAATGAAATGCAAGGCCTTGTCTATGCTAGACAAGTGCTGTACCACTGAAATACACCTCTGTCCTTTCTTTATTAAACTTCTTTTAAGCCTTATATTATAACTTTTAGAAGTGTCTAATTTTCTTATTCTGCATGTTTATATTTTCTTTCCTCTTTTCTGCTATTTCATTTATTTATGAATTCTTCTACTTAATTTCCAGGAACTTTTTCTTATTCAGAAGATAGATAGCATCTTCAACACTGCCTACAAATTTTAGACAGCTTATTCTCTTCATTAGGTACCTCAGCCTTCTCCCCTGCACCTTTTGCCTTCCTATTATCTACATCCAAAAACCTTGAGTTTTTGTTTTTGGATAAAGATCTGGATATGCCTTATTCAAAAACTGTTTCCCATGTTGTTTATTGGTAAGGTTAATGAATTCATTCAAATTTTGAAAATATAAACCAACAAGTTCACTTTCTGCATTTAAAATAAGTTCTGTGATACAATATGTATTATTATAAATCAAGTTTAATGTATCTCTTAGATTATTTTATGGGTTCTATGTGCTACTAAGTTCAAAATAAAGCAAATTGGTTCAGAATTATTGAAACTTTAATTCAGTGATAGTACAAATATTCTCTATATTGGTCATATTATTGTTAAATAACTTATCTTGTACTTACCCTTAGATAAAAGTTTTAAGATAAAGATGAGTGATCCTTTGAAATAAACAAGCTTACCAGAAAACTTTTTAACTTATTTTTTTAATAGATCATATATTCCCTTGACTTAAAATTTAAAAAGTTTACGGGATATAAAGTGAAAAGTCTCCCTTCTACTTCTTGATCTCTTGCATTTTAGTTATTGTCCTTATTGGCATCCAAAGTTGTTTGTTTATGTGTGTGTGTGTATGTGTGTGTATGTGTGTGTGTGTGTGTATTTCCTAAGGCATGTTATGCATATACAAGGAACTATGAATGTGTTGTATTTTGTTCTTTCCCCTCATCTTTTTACACAAATGATAGCATACTATTTCCTTTCTTTATTTTAAGTAAGAAATATGATTTGGAGTGATTTCATGTAAGTAACTAAGGCACTTTCCAATTATTCTTTATGCCCACAAAATATTTATTTTATGGATATACTGTAATTAATTAACAGAAGTCCTTTTGATTGAAATGTTTGTTGTTTCCAAACTTCCCTAATATAGACTCATGCTTCTTTGTTGCCCTCAGTGCCACAGTAAATAGTTTTCCCAAACATGAGTTATATTTGTTGAATAAATTCTAGAAGCCATATACACAGCTTTAACTTTGATAAATACTGCAAAATTGCCCTCCATAGTTGTTGTACAAGTTTCTTATATACACACTATTTCCCCATGTCCTTTTCGAACACAGTGTGTTATCAAAATGGACCTTTACTTATTTATAGGCAGAAAATGTTGTTAAGATTTTAATTGTACTTATTTTACTAACAGTGAAGGTGAACATTTTTCCTATGCTTTAGAGATTTTTTCTTTCTTTTCTGTAATCAGTACTCTTCTATTCTTTACTTTGTCATTGGATTGTTAATCCTTTATCTGTAGAAATTCTTTTTATATTAGAGAAATTATCTTCTATGTGCGGTATGAGTTTCAGATGTTTTGTTTATGGTACTGAGGATTGAACCCAGGCCTCAGGCATGCCAAGCAGGCACTCTACCACTGAGCTAAATCCCAGCCTGCTTTGCCTTATAAAGGGCTTGTCATGTAGATATTTTATTAATATGTGGAATTTATCATTATTTTCTTTTATGAATTCTGAACTTGGGATCACAGAAAGTCCTTTCCCACCTTAAAGCTGAAATTTCCCAGTAATTTCTTCCAGTTCTTTTAAGGTCCTTGTTTGTTTTTTGTTGGTTTTGAAGATTAACCCAGGGGTGCTTTACCACTCAGCTACATCCTTCATCCCTAGTCCTTTTTAAATTTTAAGACAGTGTCTTGCTGAGTCGCTAAGGGTCTCACTTAGTTGCTGTAGCTGGCTTCAAACTTGCTATCCTCCTGGTGCAGCTTCCCAAGCTGCTGGGATTTCAGGCATGGGCCACTGTACCTGGCTACACCCTGATCTTCTAAGATTTATTTTACAACATTTTATTCCTTAATCCATTAAGTTTTTATCCTACTGTAAATATGAAACTCTGACTTTAATTTAATTTTGTCCAAGCATTCCAACACTATTTATTGATATTCTATTTTACACTTATATGAAATTTGACCTTTATTATATCTTAATTCCCACTTGTGTTTGGGCTTCTTCTGGATTTTGTACTTATTCCATTAATCTGCCTACCTATTCATCAGTACTGAGCTTTAAAAAATGTTTTTGAATATTAAGATTTTATAATTTATCTTGCTGTGTGGAAAGGCTATTATGTCTTCACCCTTCTTTTTCAGATTTTTTATTCTTTTCCTTTTTATATGTAAACTTAGTTCACTGGTAAACACTTCAAAATCTGTAATAATGTTTTCTTCCAACAAAATTTCAACTCAATTTAATTTATAGCATAAAATGAAATAATAGTATTCCAACAGAAATTGTTTACGCTTTATGTGTTTTGAAACATGTTTTAAACATACCGTAAGTCCTTTACGTTTTACATGTAACTAACATAAACTTACTTTGTTAATTCAAATATTGGCTTTTACCTGATTTTCAGTCTGCTTTAAGACCCGAATTCCCCACTTTTTAAATAAATTGATGCTCTCTGAACTTTTCTAAGGGGGGAAATGTTAAATGTGAAATGTCATACAAAAATAAATACTGACTACACTATTCTCTAATTAATCCTAAGTGCATAATTGCTGTGCCACTCTTAATATATATGTGTTTGTATATCAATTTATTTTTAATATCTTAACATTTTTTGCAGCTCACGTATGAATGTAATTTTTCTTCAAAATTTTCTAGAGAAATGGTCTTACCTTTCAGTTTGATTTTTGCCAAGTACAGTGAAAGTTATTAAGCCGCATCCCCTTGAATAAAGTTTCTGGGTTAAATGCTGTTCTCTATTTGCTCTATGAGGAAACTAATATCAGTAGAATGCTGAAAATTTTATTAGGCCAGAAATGGCCTATTAACTTTTACTCTAACTGCTTGAATTGTATGCTTTCTAGAGTAGTCATCTTTTTTTCAAACAGAACTCTAGTTCTCTTTATGGGGGGGTTTATAGTTTATCAATTTATATAATATTTAATTCTGTCATATAATTATAACAAGAGTTCTATCAGTAGAAATGCATGATTATTGTTATTTAGAACAATTTAGTCATAATTTTCCATACTTTACACATAAGTCTGATCTAATTCTCTTTTTCTCTTTAGCCTGTACAGTAACCCAGGTGGGATGCCTCCTTATGCTTCTCAGGGCTTTCCATTTCTTCCTCCATATCCTCCACAAGAAGCTAACAGGAATATCACTTCTTTGTCTGTTGCTGATTCTGTTTCTTCTTCAACAACAAGTTATACCACAGCCAAGCCTGCTGCTCCTTCATTTGGTGTCCTTTCAAGTCTGCCATTACCTGTTCCCACAATGGACACTTCAGCACCGGTTGGTGTCTTTAGTAGCCTATAGTTTGTGCCCATGAAATATGCATTCAGTCAGCAAACATTTATTATGTGCCAGCTTCTAACTAGGCACAAAACATAAAAAGATTAAATAACATTTTTCAACACAAGTAACAAACTCAAAGAGGTAACTAACAAATAATCAAATAATTGCAAATAAGGAACTTTCCTGAGACATGCTAAAGTTATGGTGGAGATACAGTTGAGGAAATGGCCATTGCTCCCAGAGACCAAGGTAGAACTACTAGTAGGGATGTCTTTACATAAATGTGATTCTATTTTTTTACCACTTTATTCTTAGTGTCTCAAATCAAGCCTGATACATTAGCCTGATACATAGTAAAAATTAGCTGGATAAGTGAATGAATGCATTTATACTTGATTTTTAGACAGGGTCTTGCTATGTAGCCCACCCTGGCCTCAGACTTGTGATCAGCCTCCTTCGTAACTGGGATTTCAGGCACACAGCCTCATGCTCAGCTCTTGAGGCCAGATTTTAAAAGATGGTTGTGAATTTGCCAAGATAACAAGACAGTACATAAGACATTCTGTGAGGGGTGATAACCTTGACAAAGACTTTGCAGTATACGCCAGGTGGTGTTTTTGTAAAGCCGCCTATAATAGATCTCTCTGGTTGTCATGTTGGGTGTAGGCAAAGCACAAGGACTGATCATGTAGGTGAAGCAGGTGTCAGATTGAGGAGGGGCCACTATAGCATACTAAGGGCTTTAAGCATCCCATTGGTTTAAAAACTGTGTTCTGAGGCTGGTTACTTGCCATGTGTGATGTTACAGAAGGAGAGACCAATACATGGTGCATAAAACATTCAGAGGGATTTGAAAACTTTCCCTTTTAACCCTTAGGGAATATCACCCATAGTAATACTTAAATATTGTGAAACCTTATTATATTAAAAGTTACCAATTTCAAAGTTTGTAATCATTTACAGTATAAATCCAAGTGAACTTTGTTTTTTCAAACTTTTTCATCACTGTATTAATAAACAAACTGCAATGAATATTGACAAAGTTATAAAAGAACTTTTCAAGGGTCTTCAAGTATAAAATATATTCAAACAGTGGATACTGTGTTCTTCAACTACCTTGTTGTCTTATGTAACCTAGATGTATAACTTTTCAGATTACTGACAACTTAAGTTTTTCTATACTTAAGATCTTTCACTTGAGAAATATATTCATCTATGTCCATGAAATCCACTGATATTTCTCATACCTCTCACAGATACCCTTAAGAGATTTATTTTACAGTCATACAGTTGCCCATGAAAGAAAGCTAGCTCAGGCTCTTAAAAGGCTCTTACCAAGAAAAAAACAAGAAGTAACCTTATATGTACAAAGTTACACTGGGAAAAAAAAAAAAAAATACAAAGAAGAAGGGGAGCATGGAGCATAAGGGCCATGTGAATGAAAAGGTAAAGATGTGATCATGAAAATAGTTATGGGACTTAGTAGATTAAAAATTACTTTATATGTAAAAGGGAGCAGTCAAACAACGGCTGAAATTTAACACCCTTTAAATTCTTCTTTAGATAAGTCAAAATGGTTTTGGTTACAAGATGCCAGATGTTCCTGATGCATTTCCAGAACTTTCAGAATTAAGGTAAAAAACTTAAGAGAGTAAAGTTGGGATATATTTTATTTGTAAATATAAACCAGATTATCATTTCATATTCATATTAAATAAAAATATTTTTAAAAATCTTCACTATTCTTATATTGTAATTGTCTTAGGGGAAGAATGTTTAAATCAGTTTTAGCTATTACAGGTTGCATTTACTGAGTGAATAGTCTATACCCAAGGACTTTTTCTAGATACTGAGAGTGAAATAATAGTTACTAAGGTAAAGATCTTTTTTATTCCTGTGACTTTCATTCTTTGAAAATTATTTCTGAATATACTTATACGTAATAATTTCAAAATATATCTTGGACTATTTAGATATTTTATTTTCCTTAATAGTAATGATAATTCTGTAATGTTACCTTGTTGCTCCAGTATTTTATTAATTAAATCTTTTTGTCGGTAGCTTGTTTGAATCAGAATTCAGAAAAAAAGTTCACCTATTGTAATTGAATGCTAGCTTTCTTAAGTATCTTTTTTTTTTCTTTTCCTTTTTTTTTTTCTTTAAATTTTTTTTTAGTTCATTGTACACAACTGGAGTACAACTATCATTTTTCCGGTTGTACACAAAGTAGAATCATAAAATTTGCATATTTATACATATACATAGGGTATAGATGTTTGTCTCATTCTATTATCTTTCCTTCCCCGCCACCCCTTCCCCACCCCTCATTTTCCTCTATACAATCTATCCCTTCTCCATTCTTCCTGTGCCTCCCCCCACCCCCACTATGTGTCATCAATCACTTATAAGAGAAATCATTTGATCTTTGGTTTTATGGGATTGGCTTATTTCACTTAAGATGGTCTTCTCCAATTCCATCCATTTACCTGCAAATGTCATAATTTTATTATTCTTTATGGCTGAATAATATTCCATTGTATATATATACCACAGTTTCTTTATCCATTCATCTATTGAAGGGCATCCAGGTTGGTTCCACAATCTAGCTATAGTGAATTGGGCTGCTATAGACATTGATGTGGCTGCATCACTGTGGTATGCTGATTTTAAGTCCTTTGGGTATAGGCCAAGGAGTGGGATAGCTGGGTCAAATGGTGGTTCCATTCTGAGTTCTCTAAAGAATCTCCATACTGCTTTCTAGAGTGGCTGCACCAATTTGCAACCCCACCAACAATGTATGTGTACCTTTTTCCCCACATCCTCACCAATACCTATTGTTGCTTGTATTCTTAATAATAGACATTCTAATTGGGGTGAGATGATATCTTAGGGTAGTTTTGATTTGCATTTCTCTTATTACTAGAGATGTTGAACATTTTTTCATATACCTGTTCATTGCTTGTAGATTCTCTTCTGTGAAGTGTCTGCTCATTTCCATAGCCCATTTATTGATTGATGAACCATTTCTCTCTACCTTTATATACACATGTATACTCATTCACATATACTTACACCTATACATATACAAATGTATTTACATAAATATGCATACACACTTATCATGGACATAAATATATACATATGTATATATTTTATACATATACTATTATATATTTATTGAAGAACTTGGTTGCTTGTCCTGTAGAATCTCCCACATCCACTTTCCACTATGGTTAATGTTTTATAGTCCTCTTAGTTTTGAATTAGCCTTTTTATGTGTATAATACAAAAATTATTTAGAATCCTATCAACCAAATAAAACTGAAAATTTGTGAGTATTTTTCATCATGGAGAAATACTAGATGACCGATTTTCATTAACGTATTTCTTTTGTGTTCTAGTTTATCACAACTCACAGATATGAATGAGCAAGAGGAAGTATTACTAGAACAGTTCCTGACTTTGCCTCAGCTAAAACAAATTATTACAGACAAGGATGACTTAGTAAAAAGTATTGAGGAATTAGCAAGTATGTCTTCCCTTACTTCTTATTTCCTGAGAAAAATGTGATCTTTATCTGGAAATAACCAGAGAATTTATCTTACAGGAAAAAATCTCCTGTTGGAACCTAGTTTGGAAGCCAAAAGGCAAATTGTCTTAGATAAGGTAAGTTAGTGATCATTTTGAAGATATTTAAACAATTTAAAAATAGACCTAAACAGAATTTTATTTTCTCTTTTAGTATGAATTACTTACACAAATGAAATCTACTTTTGAAAAGAAGATGCAGAGGCAGCATGAACTTAGTGAGGTAAGAGTCTAGTTTTTTTCCTTCCCAATGAGAACTTTTCATCCTGATTTGCATGGGCTGCTTTCTTTCTTTCATTATTATCAGCTACCATTTGTTAGACATCTTTCTATACAAAGCCTGACACCTTTAAATACAGATGAGCAGCTCTGTTATGACATACTATAAATCATTTGTGTTCATGTGAGACCATATTTGGTTCAAAACAGGAAAATATAAAAGCCCCACAAATAACTGCTGGGTAAGTTATAAAAGCAGTGTAATACCTGAAATAAAACCTAACAATAAAAAAAAAAAATGTAACTTCAGGCTCACTTACAAGCTTATATAAAATAAATGAAAATTAAATGAAAGTTATCAAATTAAAAAGTAAAATATATGAAAGTATTTATAAAATTCAGCCTATACCTGTGAAAAAAATAAATCTTTTTAAAAATTTTTTATTTTATTTTATTTTGGTTTTATTTTTATAGACTGCATTTTGATTTATTGTACACAAATGGGGTACAACTTTTCATTTCTATGGTTGTGCCCAATGTAGATTCATACAATTTGTGTAATCATACATGTACATAGGGTAATAATGTCTCTCTCATAATAAATCTTTAAAAATAGAATAGAGGAAATAATCTCTATTGCCTACCAATAAGTCATCAGAGCTAATAATATTGTATTTCCTTCAAAATCAAATTTTGGAAGATAAAGCCAATGTACTAGAATATTAAGTAGAAATAAAATAAGAGCGAACAAAAAGATGGTAAAGGAGAATATAATTTATTATGAATTTCAGATATGATTATCCTTTAGAAAAAAATAAGAATAGTAGCTAATATTGAGCAATTAATGTGTGTCTTGCACGGTACCGGGATATTTATTTATATATATGTGTATATATATATGTCTACTATTACCCTAAATCTTATAAGACAGGTATTGTTACTTTTCACTATTTTTCATTTTATAGAAAGTTTTAGGGTTCAGAGTCAAACCTAAGCAATTGTACCTCTCAGAAAATCAACTGAAATAGTCTTAGATACATATTGGAGTTTAGTAGATGTTAAAGAAACTTTTAATAATAGTCAACATCCTTATATAAACTCTTAGTAAACTAAGAATATAAATTAATTTTTATTTGATAAAAAATATAGAAATCAATTGTAAACATCACATTTAATTACTGAACATTTCCAGAATCTCATTAATGTTGAGAATAAGAGAGTAATGCTCTCCATTTTTAACTGCTGCATAATATTCCTTAGGAGGGTCTGATCACTGCAATAGGACAAGGGAAATAGAAGGTCCACTAGAAAAGAAGAGGTGAAATAGTTGTTTACCAAAAAATAAGCAATCAATAATCTAGAAAGAGGAGAAATTTTTCACCATATGTTCCAGCAATTAGTACTCCAAAATGAAATAGAGGAAAAAAAGCTCATTTATAATAGCAACAAAAGTATAAAATACTTAGAAGTGAACCTGATGAAGTAAGTTAGTAAACTTAGTGACATGAAAGAAGACTTGAGCTATTTTCTACGACTATTTAGAGCAACACAGAATATTCATGGAATGAAAGATACCATGTTATAAACACTGCATTCTTCCCCAAATACCTATAAACTTGTGGTCTGGGGTTATAGCTCAGTGGTAGAGCATTTTTGCCTCACATGTGTGAGGCACTGGGTTTGATCCTCACTCAGTACCACATTAAAATGAATGACTAAATAAATGAAGGTACTGTGTCCATCTACAACTGAAAACATATATATATATATGTTCCAACCAAATTCCCAAAAGTATTTTTTTTTAAATCTTAATGGATTTATTCTAAAGTTCATCTGAAAGACTAAATGGGTAAACGTAGGAAAACCTTAAATGAAAAGGAAATAATGGAAAAGACTGCCCTTTCCCACTATCAAAATACACTCACTGTAAAACATCATGATTTAAAATGATGTAGTAGTTTTGTAGAAAAATATTTTCATATAGTTCAGAAATAGATTCATATGTGTGAATGATTCATTAGGAAAAAACTGAGGAGTCAATAAATTATATACTTGGTTGTCTAGTATCCACTTAGAAAAAGTAAGATCATTATGTAATATAGCATACAGAAAGATATTGTAGAAAAACTTTCTGTGGAAACCATAGTCAATAGCTCTCTAGGAGTTTTATTGTTGTTGTTTAAAATTATAGTGAGAAAAACCTTTCTTAACATTATAAAAGAGGAAGAAGCATGAAGGAAAATTGGTGTTTCATTATGTACAAAATAATTTTTTTAATTTTAAAAATTATAAAATCAAAAGTGAAATATAAAAGAGAACAAATATATGTAGCAAACAATTATTAATGGCAATGGTCAATGAAAAGTGAAGAAGAAAACAAGAAACTCACAAGAGAAGAAATATAAATGTCCAGTAAAGGTTCTGCTTTATTATTCTGACCCCTGAAGGTTTATAGAGGAATTACCTGAAGTGATTCTTGAAACACATAAAATTAAAAAAAAAAAAAAAATTCAATTAAAAAATAAAAAAAAAAAAAAAAAAAAAAAAATAAAAATAAAAATAATTATGACAAAAACAAAAAAAAACAAAAAAACATTGGGAAACTACATCATTACATGAGTGGGTACTAAAGTGCAGGACCTCTCCTGTTTTATTATATTACCCAATTCTTGATCTAGTGTTTGACACTTAGTAGATACTCAATATTTAGTGAATAAGTAAATGGAAGCATTTGAACGAATATGATACTTTTGCATCAAACATCATCCATGTGAGCCAAATTTGTAAAGACTGATAATCAGTTTTAGCAAGGGTGATAAGAAAATGGGGCATTATGGGATAGTCCTTTATGTGATGTACTCCATACACACTAGGATGGCTATTAAAAATAGTTTTACTTTCTATTTTTAGATTTTTGACCCATTTTGAGTTAATTTTTGTATATGAAATAAGGTAGGATTCCAACTTTATTCTTTTGCATGTGGATTTCCAGTTTTTCTAGCATCATGTGTTCAGAAAAAACTGTCCTTTTCCTGTTGAATGGACTTGGCACCTTTGTCAAAAATCATTTGATCATATGAGGGTTTATCTTGGCTCTCTCTTCTATTGCTCTATGTTTTTAATGTCAGTACCACACTATTTTGATTAATGTGACTTTGTAGTAACTTTTTAGATCAGAAAATATAAATTGTTCAGCTTTGTTCTTTTTCAAAATTTTTTTGCTTATTTTGGGTTTCCATATAAATTTTAGGATGGATTTTTCTATTTCTCAAAAAACTGCCAATGAGATTTTAATAGCAATGACATTGCATCTGTAGATCACTTTGGTTAGTATTGTCACCTTCCAGCCCATGAACATGAGATCTCCTTCTACTTACTTAAGCTTTTAATTTCTTCCAGCAGTTGGTTTTCAGTGTACAAGTCTTTCACTTCTTTCGTTAAATTTAATCCCACCACTTTTGCCATAGAAGTGAGTCGCTAGGTCCAGCTCACCCTCCAGGACAGAGGATTAGACAAGAGCAGGAATACCAGGAGGTAGAGGTCCTTAAGGGGTCATCTTAGAGAATGCTTCCCACAGCATTTAATTCGAGCCCCCAGGAAAGTACAATGATTTGCCCAGTTTCTCATTTAGTAATTTGCAGCCAGTGGATTAGGCATCTAGCTTATAAACGAAAGGTAAGGACCTGGGTGGGACATTATAGGGTAGCAGATTTTCTCAAAATGAGGCTACTAGGTAAGGCACATAGTAAATGCTTCTTCATACTTCTACTTCATTTCTTTCCCTCTATAGAGTTTTTTAAATAAACAAACACAGTATTATATATATATAGTTTGTTTATTTGTTTATTTTTCTCCCCAGAGTTGTAGTGCAAGTGCCCTACAGGCAAGATTGAAAGTAGCTGCACATGAAGCTGAAGAAGAATCTGATAATATTGCTGAAGATTTCTTGGAGGGAAAAACTGAAATAGATGATTTTCTCAGTAGCTTCATGGAAAAGAGAACAGTATGTAATACTCTTCAGTTGAGGATGAGTGACAACATAATATCAAATTACTTAACTATATCCATGAGCACATTAACTATATCCACTTCAGCACATTACTGAGCTGGGGATTTGAGTGCTATGAGAGGAATCTGAAGAGCCTCTATTGAGAAGGATAGCAACACCCCATTCTCACTATCACATTAAACCTGCTTGTTCTGAGTGTACAAGAAGGTAAATCAAATAACAGTTCTGTTTGAGAAATGATAGTTCAGGGCCTTTCTGTGGAAGCTGATAATTCAGCCTTGTTCTAGTTAACAGTTACAGTATACTCCTCAGTAACAACCATTTTCCAAGTTGTTTAATGAGAATAATATAGAGAGATTAAAAAACAAATTCAAAAATATAGACATTTTCAGTTTCTGTTCTGATATTCCCATTGTATTTAAAGAAAAAAAGAAAAAGTCTGCATTATAGTTTCTTGTCCTTTAGTAGAGTCCTAAATGTTTACACTTTCTCTAAGCATCATTTTTGAAATATAATCTTTTAATTGGTAATTATAAGACATGAGATACATATGTGTGTCTCATGTCATATATATATTTTTATATATATAGTTAAGGCACGTGAGGCAGATTTTATCTTCTGCAATGAAAGAAAACTGAAGTTCATAGAGTTAGTGACTTGCCTATGTTATAGTAGTAAGGCATTGATTTCTGGTCTATTATTTTATACCACATAACTACACCTTAGGTTTGTATTTGCTACTTTTTCCTGATTAACAACATCAGGACTTAATTATTTCCATATTTTTTTTTCAATTTATTTTTACAGACTGCATTTTGATTCATTGTACACAAATGGGGTACACCTTTTCATTTCTATGGTTGTACACAATGTAGATTCACACCATTTGTGTAATCATACATGTCCATATTGTCTCAGTTCACTGTTTTCCTTCCCCCACCCCTTACTGCCGTATTTCCCTCTACACAGTCCAAAGTTCCTCTATTCTTCTCTTACTGCCCCCCCTGCCACCCCGACCCCTGTTATATATCATCATCCACTTATCAGAGAAAACATTCAGCCTTGGTTATACTTTTAAGACACAGATATTTTTAAATTAAATAATAAGAATTGATATAAAGGATCAGGGTTTATCTTGCATTCTAGAATTTGCAGGCAAAAGCTATAGCTTTTAGATTTAAGATTAAGATTTAGATTTTAAGCTTTTTAGATTCTTGAATTCTAAGGAATAGCTACTTTAAATACTCAAAACTTGAAATAATGTTAATTGGATAAAAGAATTACATCGTAATGTAGGAAGTAACAGGCACATTTTTGGAGATGTGACTGATATTTTAAATAATTTATCTTCTAGATTTGCCACTGTAGAAGAGCCAAGGAAGAGAAACTTCAACAGGTGATAGCAATGCACAGCCAATTTCATGCTCCACTATAGGTAAATTGTATTTCAGGTTGGAGTCTCAAGGCTATTGCATAAGTATATGTTAATAACAGTGCCGGTCCAGACAGCTTTAAGTATAATTCTATCATAGCTACCGTGCTATGTAACATATAGAATGCTTTGTTTTACATATTAAATATTTATGTAAATAAGCATGTAATCACTAGAAATCTCTTGGATATTTCCAGTTTGATATTGGCTTAGATGAAATGTTTTTTCAACACCAGATAACTCCTTGTGTAGAATTATAAGTTAGAGTTGATTTCTTTCTCTCAGCTAGGGTGTAGAGAGTATGCCATATTACTTGGTTGATATATTATGAAGTAGTCATGTCATTATGTCATTTCTTCCTTTTCAATGTAATCCTAGTCACTCAAGAGACTGAGGTAGAAAAAAAAGCAGAGTCTCAAAGCAAGTCTCAACAACTTAGTGAGACCCTGCCTCAAAATTAAAAAAAAAAAAAAGTTGGGATGTAGTTTGGTGGTAAAGTACCCCTGGGTTGAATCCCCAGTACAAAGAAGAGAACTTCTGGTCTTCCGGTCTGTCTCTTTTTCATCTCTCACCAAGATTATTCAAGTGATTTTCTGGCTAATCTCCGACTTTAGGGTTGTCCTTCTGACAGCACCAACAGAATAATATTCCTAAAGTACCACTTCTGTCATAAAATTTCCCTTCTTCAGAACCTGTAATGAACCTGTAATGTCAGATTTCTCTCTGGTTTTACTATTTCTATAATCTGGCATATATTTCAAATCATCTAATTTAATTTGCCATTTTCTCCTTATGTTGTCTTACATGTCATGTTCTTCCTTCTACCACCTTTTGTTCATGTTTTTAACTGGTAAGATTCTGTCCCTTTTCCTTTCCACCTGTTTTATTTTAAGAATGATTTGGTTGAGTAAGCAAATCTCACCCTAGCAAGATTAAGTAAAAACCTAGGTAGCCAGGCACAGTGGTGCACGCCTATGATCACAGGCTTGGGAAGCTGAAGCAGGAGGATTGCAAGTTCAAAGCCAGTCTCAGCAACAGTGAGGCACTAAGCAACTCAGTGAGACCCTGTCTCTAAATAAATACAAAAAATAGGGCTGGGGATGTGGCTTAGTGATTGAGTGCCCCTGAGTTCAATCCCTGGTACCCCTGCCCCCCACCAAAAAACAAATAAACAAAAAAAACCCCTATGTAGTTGGATAATGCAGGGACATATTATAGAGCTGAAGTGAAGAAAGAACTGCTCAGTCACCTGTGAAAACACTAGGAGCCACTCAACCAAAATAGCGCCTTCTTTCTTTCATGATTTCTATGGCTACTTGTTTCTCATTGTTGCATCACTTGTTGTTTGTTCATTTTTTGTTTTTTGGGGTACTGGGATCAAACCCATGGCCTTTTGCATGCTTAGCATGTACTCTACCACTTAGCTATATCCTTAGCACTTTCTTCTCTTTCAATTCACCCCTCAACCATTGCTTCTTACATACTGATTATATCAAATCTGCAGTTCAAGCAGCCATTTGAGACAACAAAAGTCTCTGGAGGGCTAACACAAACTCCCAGGGAAGAGATGGGTGAGATACTCATTCTAGCCTAATCAGCTTGGCTTGGTGATTAGTGTTATGTGATCCTCTGCCCAGTAAATCAGGCTAAAGGATGAACTTTCAGGAGCATGGTAAGTTCACTAAAAAAGGGAGTAAGCTTCATGTTTTAGTTAAGCCAATATCATACTAGAGAAATATCCAGCTAATTTCTAATGGTGATATGCTTATTTATGTAGTAAGATGTATAATATATAACACAAAGGAAGGAAGTGACTGGAATTTCTTATCTCCACTTTAAATATTTCTGCCTCCTTGTACTTTACTTGTGCCAAGTCTGGGGGGAAATGTTTTGTATCTTATATCTAATCATTCTGTAAATTCCCTTTCTGCAGAGGCTGATTTTTCATACCAAGTTGCATTCCCCACAGCATGAGGAGAAAGTAGACACTGAGTAATTGCTAATTTACATGAACATTCTAAGATTTTTTCCTTATCTGTATTCCCTCATAATCAAGTTATAGGTAAATTTTAGTTGGAAGAGAATGTAAAGGGATGAAAATTTATCACCTCAAATTCATTCTTAGATCTTCTAAATTTTCTTTTCTTTCCAGATTTTCCTGACAACATGAACTGCCAAGAGGAAAATGGGACATAAAACTTAAGCACATTGTTTTATATTTATGATTTGCAGATTGGCATTTCATCACGGGGGCTGAATTCACAGATATACTATATAGATTGTATACAGAACTGAGACTGATTTTGTATAGATCAAAATGATTGCTATGATCTTTGCTTTGAGAAAATTTTATGCACTATTTGCACTAAAAATGTTTATTTATTATTGATAAACTATCATATTTAAGTTCTGCTGCTGTTCCTCTTATTATCGATTAAATGCCTATGCATGTAATTTTAGCTATTTTTAGTACTTTATAAAACTAATTTGAATTTGTAGTTTTAATTCGAAGCTGCCTCATTTCTTTATCAAGAGTGGTGTGTTATTTAGATTATTTTCCTCTCAACGTTTTTTGAAGAAATTTTCAACTGTGGAAAGACCTTTTTCTTTCTTTCTTTCTTTCTTTCTTTCTGGATGATAAAACTTTCAAGGGTTTTTAAATATTCATAGTGTCAGGAAACACCAGACCTGACAATGTGCCATCTCAAGTAATTTTTAATACCTACAATAAATCAAAAGAATAAACCAGCTGTTCATATATTGTTTTATTTTTAAAACTAAAGATACATTTATGTTGCAATACAGTTAAATAAATATTTTACTTAAGAAAATGACTGGCTTCATTTAAACCAGTCCAAAACGAACTTTCAGGCTAATTCTTAAAAAATAAGTATCTGATAGATTTGATGTTAGATGGATATGTGTTCTAAATTCCTAATGTTAAAAACAATCTTTTTGGTAATAAAAATAGTAAATTTAGATGCAAAAAAAAAAACAGTTTTCCTCACTTTATGTGAATTAGCTTTCCCTAAAAGTTTTATAATTAGTAAAAATATTTAGTTTTTAAGTAATTCTAATTTTTAATGACTTTTCATTTGTACTGTGCTCAGTAATTTTCTTCTATGCCACGTTACCAAATGAACATATCTTATGGATTGCCCTAAAAGATTCTAAAGGGGGAATATCTTGAATTATGTATCTGGGACTTAATAAGCTAGTATTTAAATCACAAAACAACTTAGTGCATATTTTTGCTTAAATTTCATCCCCCTGTGATTATCATTTCAACATTTGCATACAGTACGGATTATCCTGTCTTCATTCTTCTCTCTTATACATGTCTTTAGCACTAGAGTTTTAGGGGAAAGACTTACTAGAATTGAAAAATGCTTACTACTTAGTCTATGTTTCTAGAAGATAAATATTCACATGGACTAAAAAGGTACAATGTTGGATGCAGAAAATAGCTATTTTATTAATTCTTTCTTGCTGGCACTGTGCCAAGGGCATCTGTTTAATCTTCAAAATGCCCAGAAGAAGATAAAATTATTCCTGATTTGTAGATGAGATAATGAGGTAAAAGTCAGTGTGTCAAATTCGTGATAATCTTTTGGGCATTCAGAACTTTCCTTATTGTATGTGACAATATCCAATGTGATAGCATTGGCCATCAGACCTTAATATTCTCAACAATCACTGCCAGTCACTGTAAGATATAGCATTCCCAAACTTTTACACACAAATCAGGTAGCTTTCTTGGAAACGAGATATATCCTAGAACAAGAGGCCAGCAGACCAGAACCCTTCTAAAAGAACGTTAATTCATTTGATCTACAAATTTTGTTAAGCACCTACTAAAAATATGGCATTGTGGAAATACCATATAAAGATAACTCAAACATGGTTTAGATATTGAGGTGCTTATCTACCTCCTGTTCTACCCAAATGAAAAAAAAGTATATATGTATATATATAATTTCCTTCAAAATTGATTTATTAGATAACCTCTTAACCAGTCATTAAACAAAGAAGTTTGATCACAATTATCTGCATTATGCAAATTGATTATTTAGTTCAGATATAGGTTATATATGTCATTTAGGATGGAAAGAATTTATGCCTGTGTGAATTTGGGTTCCATGACTGTAATAAACTTAAATGATGTTTTGCCTAATGTTTTGGCTATATTTCTTTGTAAAAATTTGTTATAGAAATACATACCAAGGTAAATATTCTCATTTTACTTTACTACATAATAGAAGACTAGATGGAAATCAAAATTGTAGAGGAAAGCTTAAGGAGTTTAAATAGACAAACTAGAACAAAAATTCATTATGGATAAAGATTTAAAGATTAATATCACAAAAGAGAAGAACGTTCTAATGAGATATATACTATTAAAGATAACCATTTTAAAGTTGAAAGAAATTTCTAGGGATAAATAGCCTAGAGAATTTTTATTGGGATAGAGTTTGTGGGACAAATAAGATTTAATCATAATCTATATGTGATTAAATTGAAAGCTCAGATTTATGTGCTCTTAAAGACAAATGTTTATTCCAGTGTTTCCCCTTCTTTTCCTTACCTTTCTTTATTTTATTAAAAAATTCAATTGTTGGTTTGCTTAATCATGATCAAAATTCTTACCTATTTCCTATCAAATTTACCTTAATATCACTAAATTACAAATCACTTGGACCTTAAATATTACTAGTTAAGAATATGCCCATGTCAATTACACGTTGGTTTATTCCCTTTGCTTTAATCCACTGCCCTAAATAATAAAACACTTCCTGATTGCAGTTTGATTTAAAATAAAAATGTGGTGTTAAGAGAATTTAGTGTTGTTGGATTGACGGTGCTCTTTCAAGGCTCTGTGAAAGCACAATAAACTTTTAATAAGCAATAAATGTAACCTTTTATATAGATCTCAGTATTAGTTACTTTTAATAAGTAGACTAAATAAACATATAATATTTTATAAAAAGACTGAGATACCTAAAAAGTTTTAGCTCTGATGGAAGATGTCACATTTTAAAATTAAAATTTAATATATCAAATTAGACATTTTTCCTTACAATGAATAATAGAACAATGAAATTTTGGAAGTAAGTCTTAAAAAATAAATGTGGAAGAAACAAACAAAAAAACTAAATTAGACTATTTGCTTTCCCAAATAAATGCACGGTCCTTTTTGGCATAAAATTTCATTTTTTTTTAATTATTGTTTTAAATTAGTTACACCCTCAGTTTTAGGCAAATATGTTTCTAAAAGTAGATGACTACAAGAATGTTATGAAGTGAATTACGTATGTTATAAAAATATAAAAGCCACTGACCCTATATCCTAAGTATTTATTAGCAGGGTATTCTCTGTTACAGTCATTGAAAATTAATGACCTTTCCTTGTATCTAATTTGGGAACTATTCAGCAGAAAATACTCAGATTTTGTATTCTTGAAGAATTATTTTGCTTTTTTTTAACATTAAAGAGTATTTTATAAGTCTTTAGTATATTAAAATAATTTCTATTTTTAAATATGCACATAATTAACAATTGTACTGTATAGTTTCATTTATGTATATTACTATGCCCAAATCTTTCAAACTATAGATTTCAGCAATGTCACTTTCTTGCTTTTTTTCTTTATCTAACTTCCATTTTTTCAAAATGTGATATATTCACCAATAAAAAATTCACATATTTAAAATATTGATGTAAGTTATTAAACGTTTAATCCTTCTACATTTTAGAACTAATATTTCAAAGCCATACACTATGAATACTATTTCTCTCTATTCAAACATGACAACCTCTACTAGGTTCTTTCAAATCAAAAGTTCAGGTTACCTAGTAAAGTCCTGTTTTTTAGCATAATATAGGGCAAATCCCAGTTAGGAACTAGAGAACTGGGTGATCTTACCTGGGATTTACCCTTGTTGATATTTTACCCTATTAATGTTTATAATGTTATACTTCAGGAATCAGGCTGGTGGTTGGCTCAGTCTTGGTAGTGTAGTCTCTGGAATAGTAATGAAAGGTTGTTATTAAGAAAGCAAATGTGATCTGAATTCATATGTAAGAGCCAGAAAGCGAATGTTGCTTCTACTTTATTAGGTATTAGACCCATCTTAGAGGAAAAAGTAAGTTATAACTCTTTTCATTTTTTTGAATGATGAGAAACAGAAGGGATTCCAGAGAAAAGCAACAAAATTATTAACAATTCAAAATATATTATCTAAGGAAAAGTCAAAGTGATTATTATACCTGAAGATAAGTTTAAACAATTTCAAAGCTCCATAAGAATATAGATATTAACCAAAAATGTTATATCTCATCAACATGCCCTATTTTTAGAAATATTGGTAATAGGGTCAGAAGATAGAAAACACAACCTATGCAACTGGAAGTGAAATAAGAGGAGAGATTCAATACCATAACAAGTGTAAGGGAAGAAGGTCAAGGGGCTTTTTGAGGAGATGCATGCTATGACAAGGAAGATTTATATTGGTAACCTCAGGTGATGACAGAAGTAATTGCTTGAATACAGTTTTCATAGTCTAGAATGAGTTTCAAAATGATGAATAATTTTCCTTATATTTAATAAAAGAAGTGGCTACTTCCTGTTCTTCAGCATCTAAATAAACTAAGAGTTGGACAATTTTTCCATGTTCATAGCTACAGTTTACAATTCTCAATGACACGTCCCATTTCCTAAGTTATTTTTATTCAAAATTGCACCATGCCCTTATTTTTGGAAGTGTTTCCTGTTTGTCCTTCACTTTGGAACTCCAAAGGGAAACTTCAGGCAGTGAGAAACACAGCTTCATCAGAATCCCGGTCCTTACCACTGTCTTCGCTTGGTGCTCGCTCACCACCACTTGGAGATCGACAGCTTAAATCCTCCACCCCAGATTCTTGATCACTGTTCACTGACAGATCTGGATCTGAGCTTTTCAGATTGTCTTGGGTTAGAATCAGAGCAGAATCTTCATCACCTTGTGAAGGGCTTCTGGATGGAAATGATTTCATATTCCCACTGTAATCCTGGGGAGTGTTGGCTGTGCTGTTATCTGAGGTAGAAAACCCTGAGTGTTTGCTGGGTTCACTTTGTTTATTACTCTTCACTGTAATGTGATTTAACTGGTCTTTCTGAATTTTTTCCAGCCTCTGAAGAAGAAATAACAATTTCAGGGAAAAATTATAAATAATTTACCTTCTTATACACATGCATCCCCTTGGTTTACCTTCCAGCTGGGTGTAATGTTAAGAACATGAGACTCAAATGGATAAGGGTTCAAACTAGGCTTTATGGCCATGTACAAAATGAGTTCTGTAGGGCTTGCTTCCTTCATCTCTAATGTGAGGATGATAATAACTGCCCTGACAGATTTTCTATAAATGTAAACAGTATAACACAGACAACATACCTGGCAATCAGTAGTCTCCCTCTTTTCTAAGCCTACAAGGTTCCCATGAACTCAAAAAAAATTTTTTTTATAGTCAGGAATGAGGTGTTTATCTAATTTTATTGAGATATAATTCACTTGTAAAATTCACCTCTAATGTATACAGTTCAGTGGCTTTTAGTAAATTTACCAGGTTTGTACAACCATCCCTACTAATTCTGTATCATTTTCACCAGCCCCCAACCTCAAAAAAAAAAAAAAAAAACACCCAACCAACCACACTCATCAGCAGTCAGTCCCCATTCCCCTCCTCCCCATTCCCTGGCAACCGCTAGACAGCTTTCTATCTCTGGATTTGCCTAGTTTGGATATTTCATATCAATGGATAATACACTATGTGCCCTTTTGTGTCTGGCTTCTTTCACTTAGCTTCTGTTCTCAAGAATTATCCATGTGGTAGCATGTATCAGGATTTCATTGCTTTTTATGTTGAATTATATTCCATTACATGAATATGCCACATTTTGTGTCTCCATTCATTGGGTTATGGACACTTGGGTTATTCAAAATATATTTTACCAGATTGTATCCTTTAATATCAGCAGAGGAGGAATTACAAGATGGAGTACCACATATTCCTTCAAAACCATTCATATGAGGTACTAATGCAAACACTGTGTGGGGCAATATGAGGAACAGAGATGAATCCAGATCCAGCTGTGGAGAACTTGAAGTGTTTAACAGAGGCAGTGTTTATGTAGGAATTTGGAAGAGGCAAATTTAAGAGGGATGGGGGTGGTATGATGCAAAGTAAGCTTCAGGGAGAAAGGTGCATTTTAACAACTGTGAGAAGAAAAACACAAAGGTAAGGTGTCAGGCAGTGTGCAAGAAGCAGAAAATATTCAATTTTAGCAAGGGGAACAGTGGAGAATAAGGTTGAAAGTTGGATTAGATTGAATTATGGGAAAAATCTCAAATGCCAGACTAAGAAACTTTTACTGTAGTACCAAATAAGAATCAAAAATTTTAAATTAAGGCACTTTTAAATATTCTAAATAATAATTTTTAAAATTGTTAGTTTAACAGAATGCTGCAAGAAATTAATAAAGTCCTAAGATTTATAAAGCTTGGATGTCTTTAGGAAGTGTAAATATAATTGGCCCAAAGATGACTCGAAGAGACTTTAGCAAAAAATAAATAAAACGTCTACCATGGCTCTAGAATTCTAAAACCTAACCTGTGACTCATTTCACTCTGCATTTATTCTTTGATTCCAGGTCTCTTGCTCTTGGCCCTGGGTATAATTCACATCACCTGTGGCATGAATTCAAAATTCAATACTCAAGATTCAGAATTTCTGGGCTTAGTGCTCAGGCATCAGGATTTCCTGGGAGGCAGTGATCTTGCTGTACAGATAGGGCTAAAATCCACTTCTCCAATAAGGTAAAACATGATGATATAAGGCAGAACTCACCATACAGGTCCAGCAATGTTTTGTGGGACACTGGCAGATTTATACCAGCGTACCATTTATGCTTGGTCTCAAAAGTTCTCCAAACCAACAGTTTAACCTTGTGAATCTGTTTCACCTGTCCAGCTCTACTTGAGCACTTAGGTTTGCAACCCTGGACTTAAGATCTTCCATGATATTGATATGTCAAAAGGTGATATTTTCTACCATATCATGAGGGAAACAGGAGTGAGCCTCACCGGTTACCCCTGAGTGACACCTCTATTGTTGGGAACCCTGAATCATAAAGCACCATTCCCCCAGGCCATCATTCTCAGTGGTGACCTATATGGTGAGTATCCCCTGGGCCAAGGAGTAGAATTCAATTTCAATTTGTGATATTCTGCAGAACTTTCTTTAGACACTGACTAATTGGAAGGGAACTGTAGTTCTCTTCCAGTCACATTATTGCTGTATTGAGGATAAAGAAGAATCTTAACTATTGACAGTTTCCCAGTCTTACCCCTAATATTTTTTCCTCACTACATGTGATCTTAAAGTTTTCATCATATTTAAAATATTGAACCTCAATTGAAAAATTTAGGTCCCAAACAACAGGAATTTACTGCTAATTCCTGAACAAATGAATGATGTGGTGATGTAGTGATTTAAGAAGACAAGTGAAGCAGAACAAAGCAAAAATCCAAGTGGGTTTGGTGATGAACTAAACGAGTATCACTGGAAATAAAGTTAACTTATTGGGAAAAGCATTTAAGTATATAATAACCTCCCTGACCAAAATGGGGAAGTTACAGAAAGCTCAAAGCAGACTATAGTCAGTTTCAACTATTTTATCTTTTATAAACTAATATATAATTCTTAAAAATGAAGAAACAGAAGCTAGGCAGGGTGTCACATGCCTGTAATCCCAGCAAGTCAGGAGGCTCAAGCAGGAGGAGTACAAGTTCAAAGCCAGGCAAGATCCCAAGCAACTTAGTGAGAACTTGTCTCAAAATAAAAAATGAAAAGGGCTGTGTATGTGGCTCAGTGGATAAGTGCTCAATCTCCAGTAGTGAAAAAAAGTGAAGAAATGGATTTGTACTACAGATGCATATGTCTAATTTTACTCCTTTAATTTTTCAACTTTTTTTCATGCTTTCTCCAAAAAGAATTAATTTTAAAATACTAGTAACAAAAAATATCCATATATATATATATGGATATGGATATATAGCTGTTACAGTTTGGATGTGAGGTGTCCCTCAAAAGCTCACATGTGAGACAATGCAAGAACGTTCAGAGGAGAAATGATCAATGTTTGGGTTGTGAGTCTTAATCTAATCAGTGAATTAATCCCTGATGGGATTAACTAGTGGTAACTGGAGGCCCATGGGCTGTGGCTACAGCAAGTGGTTAATTGAGGGCGTGGCTACGAGGTATATATTCTGTATCTGGAGAGTGGAGTCTCTTTCTCTGCTTCCTGATGATGTGAGCTGCTTCCCTCCACCACCCTCTCAGTCCATAATGTTCAGCCTCTCCTTGACCCTGAGGAATGGAGCCAGTCTTCTATGGACTAAGACCCTGGAAACTGAGCCCTCAAACTCTTACTGCTCTATAGTTGTTCTGGTCAGGTCATTTATTCACAGCAGCTAAAAAGCTGACTAAAATAATAGTCAAATAATTCAGCACACTGTGGAAATGAGCCATGAGCCAGATATCTGAAATGTATTAAATGCCTAGGTATGGACATTGGGTGCTCACCTGAGTAAGATGGTGTTACCACTAACTGTAAATAAGAAATGGTCACTGCCTAATTTTATATATGCACCTTCAGAGGCTTTCATGGGGAAGTGTTCTGAAAGAAATAAGCACACAATACAGATTAACGACAGCGAGTGTGTCTTACTTCTTCTAGGGCCTCCAGTTCCTCCTCCAGCTGCTGGGATTCCTCCTTCACTGCCATAAGGTAATCTGTAATGGACTGTCGGGGCTGCATCCCCTTTTCAAAGCGGTTATACATTCCACTCCAAAACCTGGAAAGAAAGGCAGAGCTTTACAATACCACCACACCACAATCTGAATACTCACATTCTCAAATCTTACAAGCTATCTTCAATATTATGGTCCCACAGTCTAAATTACAAGCTCAAAAAAGCCCCTCACTTGCAATATCTTCATGTTGATGGGTTTTTGGGGGAGCCCATAAACTTTTGAGGAAAGTTAAGTTCATGAAGGGTCTACTTGTGTATATGATACAAGTAGGAGGCATATAATAAATACATTTCTATAATAGATTAAAGTAGCACATGTGACTACATTTTTGTTTTGTTCTTTCTGGTTTAAGAAAATGGCTGTTTGTTAAGTTTTGAACTTAAAAATTAGTGATTGTATATTGAGAATTTTTCAGCTTCAAAGGAAGACTTTTAAACTTGAAGCTTTTAGCTTTTATCACAACCACCACAAACTAACATTTGCATTTACAGTAAGTCCTCGTTTTTTATCCCATACAATAAAGCATACTAGAATGCAAATGAGAATAAATGGTGTTGTCATAGGGATGGATATCCTTAGAACCACTCTTTTATTTAGAATAAAAATGTACTTTGAGAGCAGGGATTTAGTCACTCAGTGTTTTATCCAGAGTACCTAGAATGGTGCTTGATCCTCAATAAAATATTTGTAGACCGTTAATAACAACTGGTTATTAATAAATTAGTTCCAGTAAAAATGATTAGTGTTTCTTAACAGCTCTTAAATCTGCCGTTTTACAGAATCCATGGAGGCATCTTTTTTGAGTATGATAGAATTAACATTGTGCTATAAGAGTTTGGGGAAATAATAATATTAAAGTAATTGAGAATAAAATCATCTTGAGGAATAAAATCTTTAGGAGGGGAAAAAACTACTAAGTATTTGTTGGGAGTGAATAGGGAAAAGGAATGTGTTTTCTCAGTGTATTCTGTATGCGCTGGCTTTTTGCTGCCTCTGAGTCATTTTTCTATATCACAAAACTAAGAGAAAAAGCCAAAGGATAACATACAACATGCTTGCTCTCCCATCCCAATATATACAGTCTTAAAATAATCTATTTCCACAAGGGAAATACACTGGGACTTGATTCAGCAGAGACAAAATCATTTGATAATGATCACTTGATAAACGTGTCATTCTAATTTGACTTATAAGGCACTTGGTTTTCTTTTTTCCTTCTCTCTCCCTCTTTTCCCCTCCCCCCTTTCACTTTAAAAAAATAAATTGGAACTTACACTTCTAAGGTACCATTATTATAACACATCAACTTCTGAAGAGAATTCCACATTTAGGGGGATGAAAGGGAGGGGACACTGCCAAAAATACCAGAGTCAGCTATTCAAGCATCTTCCTCTGGTGGATTCTGTGTCCAAAAAAGCCTTGAAACCCAGTGTCTCATATGTCCTCTGCAAGTTAAACAGTGCCAGAATCCAGTTTAATTCCATAGTTTGAAGATTGCTAAAGGTTTACATACTTGTACATGGAATTGCATGGAGCTACAGGGAGGTGTAGGCATCCCTGGTTCTGACTGTGATCCGCTCTAAACAGAGGGTTCAGGTAGTCAGCCCGATTCTTCCACAGATGAGTCCACAACAAGTATGTTCTTTTTTCCTGATTTTTTTTTAAAAAAAAAAAAAGTCTGAAAATGACTGATCTTGGTTCCTATGAATAGTAGATGTATAATATCAGCTGGAAAGGAACTAAGAACTATTATCTGAACATCTGTGTCCTTGTTCTATAGCAGAGAAATTTATAATCTTTTCTGATATAGTAACATAACACTGTAATAAACTCAACTCCTCCCCTACTAGCACTAGCCTTGACAAGATGTTTAATTCTTCTGAGTTAAAAAAAAAAAATGCTGCTTATGTAGTTTTGGGTTTTTTTTTTTCTCCAAATATGCATTGAACATTTATTATTTGCCAGGAAGTTTTCTAAGGGGTTCATGTGTTTTCTCTCTTTTAACGCTCACTGAATTCCTGTGAGATACATCCATTCTCTGGACGAGGACACTAAAGGAATGGAGAGGTTAAGTAGTTCCCATGGTGAGTGAGAGGAAAAGCCAGAATTCAGATCCAAGCAGATACCATTAGAACTTGAGAGTCTAGTGCAACAAGCCACGAGCTATCTAGGAAAACATGTGAGCCTAAAGGATGAACTCTGCTTCTTCTAAATCATCTCCATTTAACAGGAATAGTTGAAGTTCCTTGGACAAAATAAACCAATATCCTTGAAAAAGTACTTCTGTTCAACTTTTCATGGCATAAAACTATTAGGGCCTATTTTATTTTAAACTTTTCTAAAATTAAATTTGATAATGTACACATAGTTAAAATAATTTTATTCTGTGAAAATCTCAAAAATGTTTCTTCATTTGCACTTCCTAAATCACCTGTTGTTATTAAGTTTCTGACTTTATAATGTACTTGGAAGTCTATATTTTATCTACTTTTTCCCTTGGATAAAGCAGTGCATTTTGAATCTAAATTAACAGAGGCTTGAGTTTAAAATTTGTTTTCGTGTTATATTTACAAATTTTATTATGAGAGTATATCCACCCAAGATGTACAACCTTTTTTAATTTTTTTTTTGTTGTAGATGGACACAATACCTTTGTTTTTTATTTTTATGTGGTGCTGAGGATTGAACTCAGTGCTTCACGCATGCTAGGCAAGTGCTCTACCACTGAGCCACAACCCGAGCCCCACAAAATATATAACTTTTAAGCGCAAAAATTAATTTCTTTGATTCCAGAATTATTTTCAAGACCCCCAACCTGTCTGGGTATATCAGGCAGAAACTGGGGAAAAAAATAAAACTGTACAGATCTCTGTCATTTGATGACATTTTAACAACTTTGAAATGACATCAGGAACAAGAAAAGAGCTTGTCAGTATAGACATGTGCACTAAATGAAATAGTGTTCAAAATTATAAAAGTCTCCCTGAAAATTCTCAGTTATCAAAATCTTGAGATAGAACTTGAACTCCAAAACACTTACTTCAGTTCTCGTCTCTCCTTTTGACTGTTACATAAGAAGTTTCCAAACTGGCAGGAATAAATGTGATGTTGAATGTGAATCAAAAACCTCTCATTGAACTCAAAGGCACAGGGAAATTGTTCCATTAATTGCCAGACACACTCAATGAACTGGTCAATTACTGGGGAGATTTCTTTTGGGTCACCATCTAGATTGCCATATCTATAAGACAAAGTATAAGAGATGTTATATGGTAGTCTTTCTTTAAATTAGAAGCTCTAAATACATAAACTATCATAAAAGCAACTCTAGTTCCTAAACAAATTTAATCTTAAACTCAGTATAAGAAGGTGGAAAAATTAACCTTTAAATTCTAATTTCAAGAAAAACTTCATAATGATAGTATAAAACACATGTTCATGTTACAGTTACAAAATAAAGTGTTAAAGTATAATAGTCCCCAAGATAAAATTCAAGAAAACTCCAAGGAAAACGAGCAGCATTTAATTCAAATTTTAAAAGTACACCAGAACTTTTGAAATAAATCTTGTACTTTATTAATAAATAATGGGAGAACTTAATACAATTTAATACAAAGAACCCAATCAATAAATGGGCCAAGGAACTGGACAGACACTTTGCAGAAGAAGATTATCCAGGCGATTAACAAATATATGAAAAAGTGTTCAACATCTCTAGTAATTAGAGAAATGCAAATTAAAACAACTCTAAGATTTCAATATCTGTGTTTTTCACACTTGCATTGTTTGCTGGGAAGGAATAAGGAAGAAAGATGATTTGAAAAAATAGTGGTTTCCTAGGTTTCCAGGGATGTTCCCATTTCTGTAGCAAAGATGAAACATTTATTTGTACATGACCACAGATTCCACAGGTAACTTTTTTTAAATCTCTTTTGTCTTTGTTTTCGAGAGCACCTCAGAGTCTTCCTCTTCTCATTTCTGATTTTTTAGTGAAGACTCCCTGGCCCTTTATACTATTCTGTGATTTTTAGAAGGAATACAAAAAGGTGCTTTGGGTGCCATCAAAGACAAATAACAATATAGAACCTCATCTCAGCAGCAGATAATTGACTCAAGGAACAGAACAAAGCACAGAAAAAATTAAGAGTAGAAGCATTAGGAATTGTCTGGAAACTTTTCCAAGTTTCAGTTCCACTCACTTTTGGTAGATTTAGAAAGGGCCACCTAGCATACTCTTTTCAGACAAACAGTTATCCAGCTGGTCATCAACCATTTCCATATTCTTTTTGTCACCTGTCTTCTACCTCAGAGATCCTAACTGCCTAGCAGACAGCAAGGAGGACCCCCAAACTGAAAACGACAATGTGATCTTAGGAAATCTACTTGATTAAGGGGGTTTTAATTTTCTTAATAGTAAAACAGAATTACTATGCTTTCCTAGAAAAATAATCAAAAGGACAGAAAGCCACAGAATTAATGATCAATTAATGTTAAATGCAAACACCACAAAAATATTAATGGGTCATTTCATAAATTTAGAATTTATTTTAGGAAAACACTGTGAAACCAGTTAAAGACTGGTATCAAAACATCTAATGAAATTATTATTAACATGTTGCCTAAATTTAAGTCTTAGCACCAAAAGACTAGACTAAGTATAGTTAAAACATTTACAATTCAAAAATTAGAGAACACCAAAACACAAGACAGGCTTTATCATCAACACTAACAAAAGAGGCTCCATAAATGACAGGGTCTGTTCATTGATAGCTGTCTACCTGGGCAAGTCGGAAAGCTGAACTAGTCACTATATGTTTTGAAAAATCTTTGCCACAACTGTATGGAATAGGGAGGATCCCCTTCTACAGATGGGACACCAAAGGGACATCTGAGAGGACAGATGCCCAAGGCCAGACAGTGAGTAAATGCCACGCTTGCATTTGGAGTTGGAGCTGTCTGGCTCCAATGCCTCGGCCACTGTCCCATGTTACCTCTCCAGAGATATCAGGGACAAACTTCGCTTTGATATGAATGCCACAGGAATAACCCAATCTGACTGCCACTGTGAAAAAGCAGAGAAAATGTTCCCCAGCCATCTCACAACTTGCAGCCTGAAGTGAATGTTAGCACTTCTAAACTGGAATAATTCAGTAAATCCAGTGTGCATGGAAGGAGGGACAGCTGATCCTTCCCAGGTCAATGAATGAGCAAGTGTCATTATGTCTCTTCTGGAACAATTTTTACTGAGTTCTGCTCAACTAATACCAAATTCGGTCAGAATTTGAGGTTTCCTTTATCTGTGATGCAAAATGTACAACATGATTTAAACTTTCCAAATAAGACACACGATTAGTAGTAAAAATCCTTTCAAAACCAAGGTGTTTTTCCCCTGAACACTGGCACTGAAAAGTTCAGAAAGTATTTTTATTCTAAACATTCAAAATAACAGATTTTAAAATATTTCTCACCTGTGATTAAACTTATGGCCAAAGGAAATCCAGTCCTTTTCGATTAATACCTACACAAGAAAGAATATAAGTATCATGGCGAGGAGCAAAATGAGGGAAAATACGAAACAACAACCAACAACACTGAAGGATTCAGAGGCACCTGATTCAGAAATCGCTGCAAATGAGTGAGAACACAGTATCCACCAATGCATATGTGAAGGGTAAAGCTGAAGGTCATCCATAGGAAAAATAAATGAGAATGGAAGTAAGAAAACACAGTAACACAACCACTGAATGCTTCCTACCTGCCGGGAACTGCTCATATGCTTCCCACGTGACCTCACTTTATTGTGGGATGGGTGTTATTATCCCTGTCATTTTACAGCAGCAGAGACGGAAGCAAAGAGAGATTCAATATTCATCTGCTACCAGGAAGCGGAGGACACCACTTTACACCACAGGTCTCTCTGCTCTAAATCCCATCTTTGAACCCATCATCAATGCATGATGCTGCCTCTTTGAATAATGAAAAATACTAACCTTTCAATAAGAAACGATTAAAAATGCTTTCCAGTTCTCTTTACTACACATTAGAGGAATTCTAAAATCATGGGCTTATGAGTAGATTAGAAGCTAAAGCCCTGCTTTGGAATTAGAGTTGCCATAAGTTCAGAGTCTGAAGTTGTCTGGATTTAAAAAATGTTAACTGTATGAAATAGTCCCATTAATATCCACCAATGCTCTAAAATGGCCATTCATTTCCCCTAAAAAACTGTATAGACCAGTTGAAATCTGTCCTTGTTAACTCTAAAGGGCATTTCATTTGTGTTATAAATTTAATGTGGCATAATTAGGAAGAGTCAGTGGCAGAAAAGGAAGGTGTATGGAAGAAAGACTCATGGCAGGGTGCGACTGAGAACCCAGCCTCCAAAAGTAAATGAAGGCACCCAGCCCTCCTCACCTCAGCCCACAACAGGGGTCTGAGCAGGGACATCAGTCTCAAGTCAACCCTGTCACAGGTAACTGAAGTTCTTGTGCACTTCCTAGGAAAGGGAAAGCTCCAGAGAGGAGCTCTTCAGTTCCCAGGATGTCAGCTGATACCACTTGGCAAAAAGATTAGTAGTGATGGTATTCCAGTAGGGTCCTCTTAGCATCTGTCCCCAGCATGGATTCTGGATTCAATGAAGCAGTCTCTATCTAATCATAGTTCAAGAGGAAGGTATCAGGTAATGGCCCAGTCACTAGAAAGCCCCTGCACTCATTTTGGGAAAATCTCACTAGCTCAGCCAAAACTTCACCATCCCAGGCAACTCTGGTCAGAAGCACTTCTTGATGCATACCCAAAAAGGATCAACCTCTAAGAGAAAATATACTCAAAATTGCATCAAAAAACACAAAAATATTGAAAAAAAGATTGAATACTCTCTTCCAGACTTGTGAGGACTCCTCAGAGACCTGGAAGTAAAAGCAGTTTTTCCTCCCACAGACTATTAGAATGAACAACACAGAAAATATTTTTTTCCAGATTTTTTCCTGAAAAGCATTTTGTTATATATTCACACATTATCCCAAGCCTGAAGTATTTATGAGAAAATTCTTATAAAGCTCATTATTTTCCCAACTACTTAATGTCTTTTATATGTGCCCCCATTCAAATTCAGTAGCACTGATTTCAGTTGATTTCAATATCCCAGAAATTTACCTCTTTACTCCAAGCATACTTCACTTTTTCTCCTTTAATTAACCTTGCTGATCTACTAAGAGAAAAATAATGCTGATGAGAAAAAAAAAATGCTGCCAAAAGTTTCTTAAAAAGAAGTCCACTGTGGTCAAGGCACTGCCTTTCCAGAAGAGGCCCGGCAGCCACACTCACCATGAAGCCCTTCAGAGTCCGGTAGTGTGGATCCAGCAGGAGGCTGGCTACCGAGCACACCTGAGCAGTCCTGTCCCAGCCATCAGAGCAGTGGACGAGCACGCTTGCCCCTTCCTCTGAAACTGCCTAGAAGATACCCAATCAGCAGAGTCACCCAGAATGACCATAAGAAGGAAACATCTCCTATCAGAACTAGGTTAGCTTATATACTTAGAGAAAGAAACAGGCAAAACAGAACAAAATCTGTTCATTCTTTTATTTGGCATTTATGATCTGCTTTACAGGGGCAGAACCAAGGAGTGGCCCGGTGAATGCTAGCAGCTAACTTCTCCTGCCATTCCCATCATATCCAGAAACCCTCACTCAAGTCACCTCACATTAGCACAGGTATGAAATAAAAGTATATTTCCTGTGCAAACATACCTTCATGACATCTCCCCTTGTCCACCCTCCAGTTTCCACGTTGTCTTATTAAAATCCTAGAATAGCTACTGGCCCCAACCTTTTTCAAAAAGGAGAAGGCACAGAAATTTTAAATTATAAAAACATGAAATTAAAGATAAAAGCATAAGAGTCAAGTTATGGACAGAGGAGTAGGGAAAGAAAGAGAAAACAAAGCTGAAAATTGTACTAGAAAATCTGCTAGGAAGATTTTCTATTCACCACCGCAAATACATGCACAGCTTCTAGCTGAATGTATCCTGGCAGGAAATATAAATTAGGAAACATAGTAAAGATTTTATCATAGGCATCCACCACTACCTGAAATTCTATTTTTTTTTTTTTTTTTACTGCTTTTTCTTTTGATCTCCCACATCAGAATGTCAGTTGTGAGGGAAGAGAGACATGATCTGGCTTAGCAGGCATTGCATCCATAGCATCTAGAACAGTATCAGGCGCTAAATAAATACTTGTCGAGTGATGATTAGCTAATAAAGGGGAGCATACCATGTCATCAGAAAAGATGATTCTCTTTAGTGTAAGTCTAAGGAACTAATTTTTAAAATCACTGAACAACACAACAGAATGCATTCAAAAACAGTGTATGTGAAAGTTACAGCAATATTCTTCCCAAGGCAGAGTGTAATCCATTTGCCAGCTTGAGGGACATAACTTTTGTTTATGTCAAGTCTAAAAAAAACAACTTATTCAATGTAAGCCTTGAGGCCCTATCACTGAAGTGACTCACATTTGATTGTACTCTCCTGCAGAAAATTCCTTGCTCCACCAGGACAAAGCCTAATGGAATAAAGAATATTCTGGAAGTATTCTGTTTGACCACTGAAATATCAAGTAAGCAAAATTACAATGTTCAGAAGGCAAACCATATGGAGATCTTCAAAGCCAGCTACCCACTCAGGACAGCAGAGCTAGGTACAGCGGAGCCCATGCAGAGGAGACAGGTCACCTTTCTGATTTCAGAATAGCTTACTAGTCTACCCCTTAATTTGTTTCCTCCACAGTAACATACCTTTGCAATGAAGATTCCTGCATCCATGATAGCCTTGATGTGCCTTAACCAGCCAGAGTTCTCCAGCCCCCACAGGAAATCACTCATAGAGGGAGATTTAAGTTCACATACTACAAAATGAATCAAGAAATAAAAGAGAAATTAAGGCAATCTCTTATTTTACATATGATCGTGTTTTACAGGTAGTTTGTTAATGATTTATTTGTTGTAGTAGATATTCTTTGGAAGACTTCAGTCAAAACAAATATCCAAGTTTGTGAATCTTGGTGCTATTGAACCAGTTCAAGTAAGGCTTTTCTATTTTCATTGATCATGAGAGATGCTGCATTTATTTACCAGAATCATATCTGTAAGGTTAAACCCTATTAATGAAAATCATTGAATGTTACTATAGTAAAGGTCCAACAAAGAACATCTATTTACCTTTCCAGTAAAGATACTGAAAATGGGTACCTAAGGAGTATCTGAATTAAGATTACTAGGGAGGGAAAACCATAAAACTAACTGTAGCACTTATCCCATTAGAACTCTGCATCACCCGACCTCTTCAGATTGAGACTATTACAAAAACATAAAAGGGAACTATCCTAAAAGTTGCCATGTTGTTAACAATGCAATGGGAGTTAAGCCTGTGAACTTAAAAATAAGACTTGTGCCTCTGATCCAACTCCAGTGCAGCAGGCTAGACACTTTCCCTTTGGCTGAAATGAACCTAGAGTCCCAATGGTGTCTGTATTGTGTGTATATAGATATCTAAGGTAGGTGTGTACATATAGATACCTAAGGTAAGTGTGTAAACACTCCTATAACATCACCCACAAAAAACTTTCATCTCAAGAACTCATCTTTAATAGAAGGTATGAAAAAGTTTTAGAACTAGTGTTCTGATGATATATCAGAAATGCTGCATTTCAATGTTTATAAGAGTTATGCCCAGAAAGCCCATTTTAAGGAGATTTATAATTCAAACCATGAAAATTAAACAATGATCCATAGTTTGTTTTAGTTAAGTGTGTTTTATCGTACTCTGTGGTGAAATAAACACCTGCGAGAAGAGGAGCCTATTTCCTACTCAACTCTGTCAGTAATTAGCTATGTTATCTTGTACCTGTCATTTAACTCTTTGGGCCTCAGCTTCTTCATTTTTAAAATGGAGAAGGCATAGTAAATTAAATCTTTCCAATTCTGAACTCCCAGATTCAACTTTATTAATTCTTTGAAAGCATTGTGCTTATGGAACACGTGGCAATGATTAATGACAAATATTTAATTTGGCAGATGCCCTGCCCCCAAATATGCTATATCACTCTGATTTTGTGCAACCAAAGAGCCACACAGAAAAGCACAAGAGGTTAAATTCTGAGTCACAGAAACAGCAATGATGAAAGAATAATACAGAGATTCCCAGCAAGAAGCCCTACTTAAGAAGCCCACATGAGAACATGCTTAGGTAAAATTCCAAAACCTCTCCAAAAGCCTGCCCTCCTGGAAGCACCGAATGAATGAGGGGGGGAGGAGGGCTGCTGGGGTCCGTCTCTCTTGCAGCCCTCTGGCTGGGAGCGCTGTCATTCTGTAAGGTCACAGTGTTGTCCCCTCCCAGCTCCAGGCCCAACACCACAGGCAGGAAGACGCTGTCACTGCCTGGTAGAGAACATGTAAAACAGGAAAGGAAGGGTACTCTAGTGAAGCCCAGGGGAAAGAACACACAGCCATTTGGAGAAGCTACAGTCAACCCTGAGGCCCTGGGTACTCAGCAGTGGGCTACGTGTTTCCACACTTACATTCGTAATCATTATGAAATATTATAATAATATATAACAAATATTATAATATCATACTAATAATATATATTATTTATAATATGTTAGTATATTATACAATATATAATATATCATAATGAAATATTAAAACTTGTAAGAGTTTTACATGTTACATGTGTGTACAATGAAATATTACTGAACAATAAAAAGAAATGAACTATTGCAACATGAAAAGACTTGGAGGAAACTCAAATGGATATTACTAAATGAAAAAGGCCAACTTGAAAAGGCTACATCCTGTAGCCTCCATGGATGACCTTCTGCAAGAGGCAAAACTCTAGAGACAGTCAAAAGACCAGTGGGGGCCAGAGGCCTGGAGACAGAGATGACTAGCCGGGCACAAGCATTTTTAGGGCAGTAAACTCCTCTATATGATACTGTCATGGTGGACACATGTCATTAAATATTTATCCAAACCCACAGGATGTAAAAATAAGAGTTAGCCCTAATGTAAACTGTGGACTTCAGGTGGTGATGATGTGTCAATGTAGGTTCATCCATTGTTACAAGTGTGCCACTCTGATGGGGGCTGTTGATAATGGGGAGGGGGTTATGGGAACCATTGATAATGGGTAGAATTGGAGGGTGTATAGGAAATCTCTGTTAAAAAATTGCTCTTAACATTATTACCTCATGTACATACATGATTGCATGACCAATGTGATCCTACAATATGTATAATCAGAAAAATGAGTAATTTCACTTCATTTCTGGATGATCTATCAAAATGTATAAATGCATTCTATTGTCATGTACAACTAATTCGAACAAATTAAAAATTAGAAAATTTTTTTTAAATTAAGAAGGAAAAAATCTGCTCTTAAAAAAATTGTCTTAAAAAAATAATGTAATGGGCTGGGGATATAGCTCAGGTGGTATAGTGCTTGCCTCCCAAGCACAAGGCTCTGGGTTCAAATTCCAGCACTGCAAAAAATAATAACAACAATAATGTAACAGACACTAGATTGGCTATAATTGTTTCAAATCTCTTTTAAAAGGAAGAAAATGCTACTAAAAAAGTCCCATGTTCCCATGCTATTTTGCTTCCTTCCTTTGCAATCTGTTAATATTCCCAAACATACTTCTGTCCTTTCACTTCATGCATGCTGGCTGTGTGAGCTTGGACATTATTTAGCCTTTCAAGGCCTTAGTTTTCCTAGTTGTAATATAGGGATAAACAAAAGGCCCTGCACCAAAGGTGGCTATATCTGTTAGTCTGTTAGCCCTTATTACTATTATTATCCCAAATAATACAGCTTTTATATATATATATTTTTATATATATGCATTTTTATGTATTTATATATATATAATTTGCAAAAAAACTTTTGCAACTTGATTTTTCATTCAGAATTTCATTGAGCTACTCATATCAATAAATTTGATTCATTTTAATAGTTGCATAGTATTCCACTTGATGAATATATCTCATATTATCTCTTCCCCTACTGTTAACAATTATTTTCCTCTTTTCTAGTATTTGCAAACAGCACAGTAAAAATAAGTTTTTATAATCTCCTTGTGGAAAATCTTCCTATACAGGTATTTCCATAAATGAAATGGAATGGGCCATAGGGTAAGTGTGTCTTCATCAGTACCAAGTATCACCAAATTGCTCTAGAAAGGAGTTGCATTCATTTGCATTTTCATGAGGAGGGTAAAAGAGTTCTTTCTCAAAATTGTAGCTACCACTGGCATTATGACGTTTTTTAGTTTCACTAGTTTTATTTCTGTAAGGATATTAATGCCAGTTTTATTGTTTTCTTTTAACTCTACTCTCTGGGTTGAATCTGGCTTTTTCCCCCTAAATTCTGTTTGCTTGCTTGCTTAGGAGGTTGCCTGTGTGTGTGCATGGTCTCTGTCATTTGTATCATGCGTTCCTCAATTTTCTGGTAATCGCAGTGCATTCCCTCTGAGAGTGGGGCACACAGGGCTGGCTGGAGTGCCGTGTGCATGGCAGGCTTTCTTAGCCACTGGGCTTAGCTGTGGGAGATCTGGCCAGTCTCACCACAGATGGCAGCATCTGGAAGACCTTCTCTTGGAAGGGCTGAAGGTCCCAGAGAGGGACCTTCATACACTTGCATGAGTCAATAAGACTGGATGACAATGTCCTAAGAATGGAGTTGGCAGGGAACCACAGGTCTCATTCTTCCTTATGTGACATTCACTTAACCCGTCCTTTTTTGGCCTGGCATTCCATTCCCCACTCTGCCAGTTTTGCCTGGTGTTCCTGATCCCAGAGTCAGAGGGTTAATTTTTCCAGGTAGTTCATCTCTATCTTCTCTGGTGCAGGTGTGGGAAGAGGTTTCCCTGGCAGGGCAGGGGACAGAGAGGCTGGGACCTAAGGAACTGCTTCTTGTTGCCAGCCTGCAGCCAGTCCCCACTGAGAGGCACCTGATATCTCAAATTCCAGATCCTCAACAGCTGCGGTTCCATCTGGCTTCCTTTTTCTCACCCTTCAATCATGAATTCCAGCTTTTTTCTAGTTTTTTTTTTTTCTGTCACTTACCACTCATCTATTATCCAGCTTTCATATTAGTGTCACTGTCACCTCCTCTTCCATTCTCTCATCCTTTTGTATTTTTGCGGGACCGGTTTTTACCACTTTGTTAGCATTTTAGTGGGGAGTCAGAAGTGGATAAATGCAGGTTGTGCTCACGTGAACAGAAACAAACCAGAGGCCAAACTTTAGGCCACAGCTGGCAGGAGTTAGAACTGAGATTCCCCACATGCAACTGAACCATTTAAAAAATAAAAGGCACCCTTGGACCCAGCATGATGACAACCCTGAAGCTAGTCTCAGCTTATCTTCCACATAAGGAAAATAACAATTTACCCTGAGATACTGAGACCCTGGGCTTAGACTCAGGCATGTTGAGGATCAGACCCACACTTTCCTTACGTACAGGAGCCTGCAAGCCGAGAGGTGGTCGTGTTTGGGCTGTGAGTCTTCAGATACTTGGCAGAAGCAACCCAAACTCTGCTCAGGAGCAATACTTCCATAACTCTGTGGAATCCCACAGAAAAGGGTTCACTGAAGGTTAAGTTACAACACATCTAAGAACAGTGCTCCTAATAAAAGCAAGTTGAAAAGAAAAGATACAGGATTAGCCCAGGAATATGATGCAATGGAACTATAACCTGGACAGACTTAACACATTTCCCTGGAGCAGGAGGTAGATAAAACACAAAGAGGACGGATTTCCTGGTGTGTTTGGATTCACGTTTCCGGTGGCTTGCAGATGAATCAGTGTAGGCCACTGCATGAGGTTGTTCCCTGTCATCTGCAAATTCACGGCGGGTCTTCCCACAGTTCCCCTCTGGGAGTTGGTTCCAGGTTAGGGTTTGAAGCTGATGCAGGAAGTGAGGCAGCAGCACTCACACAGGATGAGGGCTGTGTCTGCCACCTGGATCTGTCCTCACTCACCCTGCCTCTCATCCAGCTTTTCTTCCCAACTTCCCAGCTTTTCTTCCCTGCACCCTCAGCCCAGCACAAGGGGTGCCTTCCAGAAACATCTTGACCAGCTCCCTCTGCAGCACTTCATCAGGGACTCTCCTCTTTTCTTCCCATCCCCCCATCCCCCACCCCTGGCACTCTCACCCTCCACCTTCCTAAAACAAAGCCCCCTTTTCAAACCACTGCTGGCCCTGCTGCCCTGGTCAAACACAAACTAGGAGTGATTCAAAGAGAACTGAGCAAACCAAAATGAAGATACAACTGTGCATTAACTTTAGGGAAGACACAAAACTATACTAAAAAGGAAATATAAACCAGAGTATACAAAAAGCCTCAGCCATGAATAATATTGACAGAATAACAATGATGTCCATACTGATAAGGAACTGATCAAAACTGTAACTGAACTCTGAGGCAGACTAGGGAAGGGTGAGAGGCAGAGGAAAGGACTTATGAATGCCTATTCTTCCTCCTCCATAGAGGGAAGTCAACAGACCCCACATAAACAAGAAGCATCAAGTGACAGCAGTGAACACCTGGGGTGTTGGCAATGGGGATACCTTGGGAAATCGGAATGGAGGTGGGGATAGCGGGGACAGAGAAGACCAATGCAGTTGTATTGCTCTTTTTGTTGCAAAGATGGAACTATTTGATTTTTTAAAACTTTCTGTAACTTCAATATTGACTGGAAAATAAAAACCAAATTTAAACAAAGTCTGAAGCCCTCAGCCTTTCTCTGAGGGCAATGGCCCTCTCCACCTTCACCCTCAAACCTTTACTGTGGAAACAGCTCAAGGTCTTAACAGCCTTCATTTCTGAAACCTGGAAATTTCCTTTATATTAGCCTGGTTTTGATCCTTTCATGAAATAGCTGGGGCAGGCTACTTTACAAGGAAAGGAGGTTTGCTTTGGCTCACAGTTCTAGAGATACAGGGCTGACTGGCTGCATCTGGTGATGGCCTTCTTGCTGTCAAAGTCCTGACATGGAGCAGGGTATCACACGCAAAGGCAAGGAGTGCCCATGGCACGTGTGCATCTCGTGGTGTCTTGGAGGCTCCACCCTGATGACCTTATCTAAGCCTAGTCACTTCCCATAGTCCCCACCTTTAAACATCATACATGGATTCTGTTTCCACCCTCCTAAAAAAGCACGTAGCGCTTTTACAGGCACTTTGGAGTCAGACACTCCTGCGTTCAAATTTCAACTCTGCAGCCTGCAGCCAGCTGAGTTTTGCCTTCCTCAAATGTAAAGGTGGGATAAAAACACCTTCCTCAAATAGTTGTGAACATGAAACAAGATCGTATTATACTGCCACAGTGAAGATTCCCCAGAATGGTAGCTAGGATATACACACTCTTACCTGTCCATTCAGAACATCCTAGGAGACAAAGGTGTTCAAATGAAGGGGAAGCTGAGGCTCAGAAAAGTTAAAACACAAAGCAATCAAGGGCAAAAGGAGGCTTCAAACACAGGTCTTCTGACAGACAAACCTAGGGTTTTTGCCATCATACCATGGCTACCTTGGGGGGTTAATACTAGAAATAATAATAATAATAAATCTTAAATATCAGATGCCACTTTCCTAAGTATCTTATGTAGATAAGCTTTTCCAATCCTCAACACAATCATTAAAAAGAAGGCACTAGTACCATTCTCATGTTTTTACTATGGAAAACAGCACCAAGAGAGGTGAAATTGCGTGTCTGAGGTCTCCCAGTAGGTACATCATGAGGCTGGGACTGAGTTTCTGCCCTTCATCAGGGCCTCTCAATCTCAGATGTCTTATTTTTCATAATTCTGACACAAATCAAAGTACTAACTGGCTCGCATGTACTATCAGCTTGATGGCTATGCTTTCTATCACTTAGAACTGTGCTACCTCAATACAGTAGCAGCCACCAGTCACATGTGGTTACTGAGCACTGAAAATGGGGTTACTCTGGGTTGGAACATGCTGGAAACAAGAATCAAATTTTAGACTTCATACAGAAAAAACATACAAAATATCTCTAATAACTTTTTATATGGATTGCATGTTGATAACATTTTGGGTATATTAGGTTAAAGAAAATGTGTTATTAAAATTAAATTGGTGCACTGGGATTGTGGCTCAGTGGTAGAGTGCTAGCCTAGCATGTGTGAGGCACTGGGTTCAATTCTCAGCTCCGCATATTAATAAGTGAATAAAGGTCCATTGACAACTAAAAAAAAAACTTAAAAAAATTAAACTGCCTCTTTCTTTTTATTCCTTTCAATGTGGCCATCAAGAAATTTAAAAGAACAAACATCTCTACTTGTGGCTTACATTATATTTCTATGGAGAGTGCAAATCTAGTTTGCTCAAGGAAGTTTAATCTGATCAGAAAGCTTCAAAAATTTTTGCACATGTACCTCTAAGATAAAATGCAAAACCATGCATCTCCTCAGACACTCTGGGATATAGCGTCTTGATAAGTTGAGGGTATGGTAAAGGGTGTTTTTCTTTTGTAAGGTGGCAAAGGGCAAGTAGGAACAGGACATGGGAAAGCCTGGCTGGCTGAAGCCTTGACATGCGAAGCCTTCTAAGGCAGGTCACATTGTTTTAGGAAGAAGGGCACACAGAGCCAAACCCCATAAAGCAACGAAGCCACTGCATACTTCAAAAAGCTTCCTGGGAGATCAGGGGAGCATGGACACAATTTGAAGAGCTGAATCTGATGCAAAGGCCAACTGCCAGCTCTTAGTTAAAACTGAGCCCTGTTGTTCTTGCCCCAGCCCATCAGATCCATCCTCTAGTGACACCGCCCGGCAATACTAGATAGCCCTCCAAGCGGCAGACTCGCCTCTGCCTGTGCACACTGCTCAGAGACACAGCCCAGCAGGAAGCATGGCAAATTCCAGCACCCTCTGTGAGCTGTTGCCACTCCCTGGGCGCCTGCTGCTTGGTCTTTCTTTCCAACCTGGGCCATGACCCAAAGTGTTCAACTTAATCCTAAAACACACACATTCCACCGTGTGAAGTTACAGAACTCAACAGATTCCTTTAAACCTTCCACAGATAATATTCTCTTGCAGTTTTCTTCACTAAAAAGGCCAAACTTTCAGGTTGTTATTATAGGGCTCTGGGTTGGTTAGCATTCTTGTTTATTCCAAAAAGCCCAGGGAGCCTGAGAAATATCTTGGCATCCAAACTCTGAAGCTCGGCCCAAGAACAAATGATCCTTTTCACCTTCTCTTCCCACAAGGCACAGAAATGACAGCAAGTTTAAAAATAAAGATACCAGGCTTTCCAGTTAACTTGGACATGACCTGTGCCAAAAGCAAGAGAGGAATGGACAGCTCAGAGAACAAGGCCCTACAATGTCCCAGGAGAGGATTCTCCAGCACTCCCTTGTTCATTTAGCTCACATGGCCAAGGGACAGGCGGCTGGACTCTTGCCACATCAGTTCCTTTCTCCCCACACCAAGAATGGATCCCTGTGTAACATTTCTGTTTTCAGGAACACTCAATTGCACACACTTGGTAAAATAACCCACCAGGTTTCCAGGCCAGGTGACAAGTGAGAGGGTGTCTTCCCCTAATGGTCAGTGGCAGTGTTCAAGGCAAACAGCTCTGCAGATGATTAACACACCTGACAGATGGGGGTACACTTGAGACTGGAACGATTAGCGCCTGGGTTTTTAAATATAAAACTGTCAGGTTTGTTTGGATAAACTCAGGATAAGGCAGAAATACTGATTTGTTCACTCTTGTTGCCAAACCCAAACCAATATTTACAAACCATTTTGCTGAACAAAGTTCATTTTAGCTGACATCAGAGCATATGCCACAAATTACAGAGAACTGTACTTTCAAGGCTGAGTTTAATGCCAGGTCTAGGGATATTTGTTTTATATAACAGGGTAACTATATCCCATGAACATATATAAACCATAATAAGAAAAAGATATATAATTTTAGAACCTGAAAAATGTAAAACTTACTTAGAAGGAATGAAGCCTCATCTGGTCTTACTTGGGTATTTCTTACACCAACCAATCTCATTTCTTCCTATTATAGTTGCTGGGCAGGGCTGGTGAGGACATAAAGAAAGGCTCCATTTGAACCCCATGGGATTGGTCCCTCCTGCACCCTGAGACCTAAAGTAGATGTGTGCATGGCCCCCCACATGTACCATCCTGACATACACCTAAGTTCAACTGATGTTTGACTTATTCCTTTCCCATTTTGGGGTCAAAAAGCCAAGACCAATGAGATAATTTTTGAAGAACTGGCAAAATGAGAGTAATCTCCCTTCAGTGAATGTCCCAGTAAGGGGGACCATTAGAAATGGACTTAATTATGGCCTGTGAAGTGGAAATGTTCAGTCAAGCCTGCTTTGTAGTCTCCTTCTTTTACTTAGAGCCTACCATGGTAATACAAGATAAACGATGAGCTCTGCAGGGAACTGTCTTCAACTTACTAGTGCCAGAGGCACATTCCTCCCTACCCAAGTCACCCAACGTGGGCCCTCTTTATAGAGAACTTCGCATCAACTAGAGAGGTTGGTGTACGAGCTTCTCCACAGGATATTGACAAGGTTAAAGTTTACTCTTCAAAATATTTCTAACTCTATTGGTATTTTCTGGAATTTCAACACAATTAAAAATGCCACGAAAGTCATTTTCATATAGTTTCGTTTCCTTGGAAAAACTGTGACGATAGTACAAAATGACAAGGTGCGATGGAGCCTGAATTCTGTATACCTGTGTTAGCACTGCTTGAATCAGCAGAGACAACAGTAAACACACCTGTGTGTGTGCGTGTGCACTAATAAACATGTATGTGTGTTTGTACACATATACAAATATGAACACTAAATCCCACTGGCATAAGAAAATCAAGCAGCAGGTTCACATGGGGAATGCCCTGATAGCTTTTATTTGCTCCATGATTGAACTTTGTATCTAAAGATAATTCACAGTACATGGTGGCAACCTGTACTACCTAAGGGTTAACGGATGTTATGAACAGTAAGATGTGAATATTTTCTGCTGGGGTACATAAAACTTTTGCAGCAAATGAACATTTACACAATCTCTACACATGTAAGTAAAGGGGCATGGTGCTTTCCTCTCACTGGATCCTCATAACCTTCTACCGATGGTAGATGCAATCGTCTCAATTTATTGAGGAGGAAAGGGCTCAGATGCTGTAGGCACAGCAAATATATTGCAATAGGTATCTAGTTTCCTGCACTCCACTTTATGTATTATTTTCACTAGAAAAAGAAAATAATTAAAAGTTAATATATAAACTGAGCCAGGAACAGGAACTAAATAGAAAGTAAGGCTTAAGAATGATACATCTAAATAGGAAACTTCAAAAAAAAAAAATGGAAACAGAGGAGTTTAGACTGGGAGGAGACAGGAGTGTTGAAAGGCTGGGAAGCCTGGGCTGGATATCAGATTTGAGTGGGAGGCCCTGGAGAAGAGGCTAGGAATCATGTAAGACGAAGATGCTGGCAGCAAATACTGAGAAAAGCAGCAGAGGATGTGGGATTCATTCCAGCTGAAAAAGCTCCCAGGACCAACACTTTCATCAAATTTGAGACCCTGTCGTCACTGGCAAGCAAATATTGAATGGCCACCCCCCAACTGCTGCCTTATGGAAAAACAGTTCATCTTGCCACTAAAATTAGCTCCTTTCTTCTATAAGCACTCCTTTGGTAAATGTCCTAGTTATCCAAAAACTTGCCATGATGATTAACAAAATAAAGAACAATGATTCTGAGGGTGGGAAATTTTATATTAATCTTTGAATTTTCTCTGTGAATCTCAGAAGAAAGCATAATGTGGACTAAAAAAATAGCCTTTATTCTTTGGTTAAATCACTTTGGTTTCTCTTGTCCTCTCCTTTGATAACGCTGCCTGGAAATGAAGTCTTTGGCTTTGACATCCAGTGAGAACATCCAACTGTGACTTAGCCAGGACAGTGTATGGTGAGATTACTCCTAAAGCAAGCATGATCTTTCCTTCCTATCATGACTTTTTGCTTTCTATCGAAAGTGGTTACTTCTTTGTGTATTAAGGAATAAAGAGCCAGGTGTGGTGGCGCACATCTGTAATCCAAGCCACTTAGGAGGCTGAGTCAGGAGGATTGCGAGTTCAAAGCCAGCCTCAGCAACTTAGCGAGGCCCTAAGCAACTCAGCGAGACCCTGTCTCTAAATAAAATGCAAAATAGGGCTGGGGATGTGGCTCAGTGACCAAGTATCCCTGAGTTCAATCCCTGGTTCCAAAAAAAAAAAGGAATAAAGAATTTGTCTAGCCAATGCCCAGCATATCAACCACTTTCCATTACTGTTGAATGAATGATGAATGTCTGAGATAAATGTGGTAGCTCATTTTTAGTAAGTCCTTCTTATAACCAGAAATTATGCCTGAAGCTCTGCATATATTATCCACCATACAAGGCTTATTTACTCCCAATTGTCAGATTGGAAAGAGTTACTTAAGTAAATTGCCTAAATTATCCATGGATACAGAACCTATAAATAATCAAGCTAGAATCTGCTTCATAGCATATATATTCACAGAGACAGGTTTGTCCCCCATGCCTCAGTGCTTAGGACACTGAGTTTACTGACTTGATAGGTAACATCCAGGGCTCCTGCAGCCAAATCATAAATCCTCATTCAATAGCACACAGAGGCCAAGTACAGACTTTTGATCCATTTTTTTCCTCCAATTGACTACAGATAACTAGTCTATAGTCTATAGACTATAGATGACTAACAATAACTACTAGATCCTGACCACACAGACCTGTTGGCCCTGCAGAGGACTCATTACAAAGCCTGACAACTACTATTTCTATTTGAAGTCTTATAGTTCTACTTTAAGGAGAGAGTGGGTTTTCCATGTAGAAAAGAAGTCATGGTGCTAAATTCTAGAGAAATACCTAGATTTTACGTCATTATTGGTTGTCCCATTGAATAGCTCAGTGATCAGAAAGTTAATAATGGTAAAAAGTCATAGAGAACTGAAAAAGGATTAAACTTTATAGTCTTTCATTAACTCATCTAGTAAAACTTCCTAGCACAAATTTATAGACAATGTAATAGGAAATACTTGCTTTAAACTGAAAAACTTAAATTTGAAATATCTGTAAAGGGGAGAAATCTTCCATCACCCATGAACACATGAGTAAGGAAGAGAGTATCAAGAAGAAATGACTTTTGAACCTATGGGGCCAGTTCTCTGAGCAGAGAGAAATATTTCATGGAAACCTTGCAGCTGGGTGTTAGGCACTATTCCTTTGTAGACCATGGCTCCCAAGGCAACCTGGCAGGGAGACCAGAGCAGGAATCAATTATATGACCATAATACCCACCATGATGGGCCTCCCATGATAAAATTGGAGTAATATCTACCAAGAGTGGCCTCCCACCATATACTCAAAGTAATACCTACCAAGATGGTGCCTCTCATGATACACTTCAAGTTCTCTGCCCCTTCAACCATTCTTTCTACACCTAATACAGATTCTGATGAATGAAGTCTCAGAAATTTCACAAAGAAGAAAGATTACAAATGATCTCTAGGGACACCTGATTTTGCCAAAAAACATTCTCCACTGTTAATGAACACAATTTCAAAAAAAACAAAATAAAGGGGGAGGTTACATTCTGGAGCTTCCTATAAAGACTCAATATTTTACATGGAATCTGCCTGGACCCCTTTCAAATAGCACTTCATTACACTATGGTCCAGATTGCTCACCTGACACTGGGCCTTTGCTGCACATGCTCTGGGCCCACTTCCATCTGATCTGTTGCAGGCTGACATGTGTAACTCTGTAAAATAGCTCCCTGAGACAATGCCCATGAGGCCTGAAACGTTGTTTACTGAATCATTTTTTATGAACTTGCACTGAGTGGACACAGACCACACTGTGAGGCAAGCACTTACAGGTCTCTGAAAATTGTGCTGTATTTTGAAGAGAGAAATTAAGACAATTTACTGATAGGAAGGAAAGTACCTATCAAATACTTACCTGACTGACTGAATTCATCATCAACTTATTCATTTTATCCAGTACTTATTTTTAAAAACATTATTGCTTCCCAAGAGAAAGCATTTGCATCTCATATTGAAAAGTACTTGATGGTTTGCAAAGATTCATTTTAATAAGTCATGAATTAAATGGGGAAAATATATTATTGACATTGCTTTATACATACAGGAAATGAGAATTATAGTTTTACTTGGGGATTAAAGAAAGAAGCAAAACCTATGTCTTCACATACTCAGGCCATGGCATGTTCTACCCCAACCCACTCCCCAGGGAGGCAGTAAAGCTGAGTGTGGTGACTGAACTCACACTAATGAGGTGACAATCTCAGTTCTACCACTTCTTATTGTGAGCTGGCACAAGGTACTTGGCCCCTGTGCCTCAATTTCCTCATCTATAAAAGAAAACAAGAGCAGCAATCGCGTGATATCAATAAGGCTCACTTGAGTAAATCTTTGAAATTCTACTGTTGAGTACACAGTAATCCTTCCAAAAATGCTATGTCATCATTTCTGTGTGGAGTGGTTTTCTGTGAGCCTATCTGATATCAGGACCACAAAATGAGGATCACTGTATTCCATTTTCTTTCTTTCTTTCTTTCTTTCTTTCTTTTTTTTTTTTTTTTTCAGTACTGGGGATTGAACCCAGGGCCTTGTGCTTGCAAAGCAAGCACTCTACAAACTGAGCTATATCCCAAGCCCAAGGATCACTGTAACATGACAAAAAGTACAAGGTTCAAATCCTGCTGTGTTATGTGACACTGGGAAGGATGCTTCTTAAAAATGTCTTAATTCCAACTGAAATATACCAGGAGAGGCATTGCTCCTGGCCTTGAAGAAGCAAACTGCCATGCATGACCAGCTTATGGAGAAGTCTGTGTGGCAGAGCTGTGGCAGCCTCCAGACCTGGGAGTGGCCTCCCACCAATAAAATGTGAGGTCCTCAGCTGATTCTGCCAAGCCTGGAGCTCAGAAGCAGCTCCTTCCCCCATCTGAGCCTCTTGAGGAGAACACAGTCCAGCGGATGCTGACTGCAGCTTTCTCTGACCCTCAGAAGGGGGCCTCCAGGTTCCCACTTACACGTGACACACAGTTCTGACCCACAGAAACTGAGAGATAATAAATGTGCATTGTTTATAAAAAAAAATACCAACCATAGCAAATATTCTATAAATAAGAAAAGAAAATAGAAAACATCACACATCGTCCTTCTGTGCTAACCCAGTGATAGTCTGGACATTCTCCTAGCCTTAATTCATACACATGATTTACTGCATAGTGAACAGGAGTACATATGAAATCTGCAGTCCAAATTACTTACATTATACCCATTCTCCTGTATTAGTAGACATATCATTCACATTTATTATTTTTAATAGATGCCAAATTTTCTATCAAAAAGGTAGAGCGAAATCATTGAAGCAGTCAACTATTGTTACTACTATTATAAATAAAACACTACTATCAATCCATGCATGTCTGTCTTTATTTTTTTAAACTGTATTTTGGATTAGTCCCTAAAAGAAGGCAATCTCTTAAAAAAAAAAAAAAAGTCTCTCTAAGCCAACTTAAATGATACCAGAAATAAAGTGCTGATTTCATTCACATTCTTTTTAGTACTGGATACTTTAAATTTTTAAAAAAGGTAAAAAGTGGTACTTTGCTCTAATAACTAAAGAACATTTCTTCTGTTACTACAGCACTTTTTACAAGGTTATGTTTCAACTTACTGCTTTGTCTTAAAAATTATCTTAAGTTGTCTAACCTTTCTAAGACTCTTTGTCTATAAAGTACAGATAATATGCACTATACACTACTTCTGTGAAAATCAAAGGCAATTATTATTTAAGTAAAAATACTTATGAAGCCTGGTGCATAGCAGTGGCTCAATTGTTAGTTACATGAATAAATCAACTAATAAGTGGTCAGCTACGCAGAGCTACACAATAGCCAGCGATACCAATCTCAGATTTGTGTGGAATGTAGGCCCAAAACTACTAGTGGAGAGAGAGTGAAATTGTCTAGGTTGCATCCAAAAGATGGCATGTTGATTGACAAAGGAGGACAATGACCTTGCACACCTTTCCCAATAAGCACCTGCCTACCCTGACAGCAGAGGACCTGAAGAGCTGTCGCAGTGGGGCACCACCTTGCCAAGTGGAGACGTGAAAGCAGTTCTGTACACACCTCTCTCCATCCCTCCTCCTGTTTCCCTCCCCAACGCTGAGGATACCTCAGAGGGAAACCTCCAGCTCTGATGGTAACAATTTCCTCATTGTTTCTGTAGCAAAGATGATACCAGGTGTCCTTCTATTATTGGAGAGGAAAACCATTCCATATGTGATCAAAAGAGAAACTACCATGAAAAATATTTAATAAATCACAAAATTGCTATGTCATGGAAAGGCATCATTTCATCTCCTTAGTAGGTGGGAATACCACCAAAGTAGGTTATTTTAAATCAGTTCTATTGTGAACCTATACAGGATGTGAACTTGGTCCTCGATTTCTGTTTCTGATGAAATATCTCACAGCTCTTACAAAAAGAACTGTTTGCAGCCAGAATGCAAATAATTTTGCTTTTCTATTATCCAGAATCTACTCTGATCATATCCACAACAGTGGTTTGACAAAATTGAAGAAAATAAACATCCTGAGTGAAACGCATTCTTCCTGCCTAACAGGCACGTCAGTGTAAACTGTCCAGTCTCTTTGACGCCAAGGACAGTTGTTTGAAGAAGAAACCTCCTCTTCTTCAGGTGCCTCTGATTGCATCACTTCATCATCAGCTGAGCCTCCACAAGTGGTTTATAATTTACTCAGTAAAAACAGATAGTCAAACATTGGTCAAGTCCCCTGAAAGGCATCCAGAAAGTTGCCCTTGCTTACTGCACTTCAATAGCTGGGAAATTATGTATAAGTATTATGAGCCCTTCTGAAAAGGAGAGCTGCTTCCAGAATGTGGTCAGTTTGCTTGTCCCTTAGAAAAAGCAGTGAGTCAGACCATAGGAATATGTGTTGAGGAACCAAATAAATGCCAATTTGAAAGCTGAAGTCAATTTTATGTTATAAGCACTCCTGCAAGCAACTTTCTGCATAGACGATGTTCTCAAAAGCCATCTTATGAAAATGGAAAATGAAAACTACAAAACTTATCAACATAAAGGGTTTCTAATGAATCTGACAATAAGAGCGCTTCATACTGAAGTTCCTACTAAAGATGACCTCTTCCCTAAAAGTACCAAGCTAGCACAATTTTTCACCATGTAAAAAGCATTGCTTACATCAAAGACAGTCAAACTGGCCATTAAAATATCTAGAAGTGTAAGTTTAAATAATCATACCCAAAGTGTTGCCAGTGTGACCTAAAAGACAGCAAATTATGTGAAGAAGAAAGATGGAGAATACTCTAGGACTGTAATTTTTTTTTTTTTTCAGTTGGAGAGAAGGATTAATTCGAAACCTTTGAATGCTCAAATTTTCTTTCCAGTGCCAGGGATGGAACCCAGGGCCTCACGCATGCTAGGCAAGTGCTTTACCACTGATCTACACCCCTAGTCCTCAAATGCTCAATTTTAAAGTATTTGCAACCAGAGGCATCAAACTGTCGCAATGATAAAGGCCCACAGAAATTATTTATCTGATCCTCTCATTTTACACCAAGTAACAGAGTCCCCATGAAATGAACTGATGTGCTCCAAGTTTCATAATTACTGAGATAAACTAGAGAGGCTAGGAAAGAGAATGGACACTAGGTCTGTCTGAGACACTCAAGATCCTCCAGCCTCACTACACCCTGCTATCCTAAATATACGGAGAACGGCATAGGTAACCGACAGCAAGTCTATATTCCTAGAAAAAAGAAAAAAAAAGAAAAAAAATTCAGCACCTTCTTTATCCCTCTTCACTCCAGACTGCACATTTCCTACTGAGACAGCCTACTTCCCAAGAACTCAGCTTCATCTTCGTGTTCCCCAGAAGGACACACCCAGCATTCAGAGGCAAGGCATGAAGGCATGGCTTTGAATACTCCTCTTTCTCTTCGCAGTTGCCTCTGGTGTCAGGAATGGTGGACGACAGCTATAGATTACTCCGTGGGTCTTATGCTCACAAGGAGCATAAGAAAGGATCTGGTTTTGCTTGGAATGCACACTTTCTGCTAGTCGGCTTATGGCTGCATGAATAACTGTTTTATGATTTATCTTTATCAATTCCTCTCCACAAAAGCATGCAAGTCTCTCACGTAGGTGTGTGTGTTTTGCGTGTTTGTCGCTACGTGTGCTAGTGTTGGGGACTGTTATGTGTGTGCGTATTGCGGCAGTCGCTGCCATTTAGAAATGAGTTCGAGGACTTCCAATACCCGCCCTTCTAAAGGCCACTCAGCAAATTGGAGATACAATTTTGAACATGATCTCCACCCCAAAACAGCAATTAAAGAATTGCTTTAAAAAGTGTAGATCATTTTCTCTTCAAAGGACTTTGAATGTGCGTCTAACATAAGGAAGAAAAAAAAAAATCCCTGTGCATTTTTATCTTAGATGTTAAATGCCACTGGAGAGTACCTGCCTGCTAACCAAGTGACAGAACCACTTCGCAATTATAGTTAAAAGAAATAAGAGAGTATTAAATGTTTAAAGAATCACTGCAACATGATACTTATCCAAACTTATGACACTTATGTAAACAGCATTACTGGAAAAAAAAATTTAAAATCAAAAGACTATCTTATTTCATTCTAGCATATTTAACTCTATTTAAGCAAGATATTTAACTCTACTTTTTTAATGCTGTGCATAGGGAAATGGATTACCTTCCAGCATTTTCTGCAGACTGTTCCTCATGACATGGATGTTCTCTATCCCGATAAACTGAAACTTGATATTGGAATAATTGTCTTCATTCTCATAGCCTTTCCCTGCAGCACGATTTGCCATCGCATTAAGCTGCAGGGTTAGCAAAACAGAACAGTTATCAATTATATTCAGGACACAAAACAACCAAAACATTTTACGGATATTCATAAAAAACATTCAAAATGATGTGCAGAAACATAATATGATTTCAATCACTGGGACACTGTACTGAGCTATGCAGTTCAAGGCACTCATGCTGAGTTTTTATTTCAACAGCATGAATTTGTTGGCATGCATAACATTTTCTTAGCTGGGAAGCTTTCTATAGATAAACCCTCCTGGAGATGCCTCTTGCAGTTCCCTGTCAGAGGTGCCAAACTGAATGTGGAATTCTGTGATGAAGCCAAGTTGTTCCAATTAAATAACATATATTTACATCCTGCAGGTTGGCAGAATATCAGCAGATACATCTGTCA
>JAJEJO010001779.1:0-41937 GCA_020662805.1 Glaucomys volans
TAAAAGTACCTTGAATTTAAGAACAGATAATCAGCCCAGCAGATGGGTAGACACACAAACAATATGAAAGAATCACTGGCATAGAAAAAAAGCACCAAAATACAAACTAAAGGAATGCACAACCTTTCCAATGAAATAATATCAGAAAATATTCCAAACCTCAGGAATAAGATGGAAATCCAAATACAAGAGGCATTTAGAGCCACAATTAGGCAAGATCAAAAAAAAATTCTCTCCAAGACACATTACAATTAAAATGCCTAATATATAGAATAGGTATATCATTTTAAAAGTCCCAAGAGAAAACTGGAAGATCACATTTAGAGGCTAGCCATTTAAACTTTCTTCTGATTTCTCAGTCCTAAAAGCGAGAGGGTTTTCAATAAAATATACCAAACCCTGAAAGATAATGGTTTCCAACCAAGATTGTTATACATTATAAAACTATCCCTCAGAATTGAAAATGAAATACAAACTTTCCATGATAATCAGAAACTAAAAGAATTCATGGCTCTACAAAATAGATTCAATAAAATATTGCACACAGAAGAAATAAAAACTAAATATCAAAGCCAGCATATGGATGAATCTCATTGGAAGAATAGTAACTAAATAAGAATCAACTCTGAATTCAGCTTTAGAAATAAGTCAAAATGGCATGAAATAAAAGTCTTTTCACTATAATAATGTTGAATGTAGATGGTCTAAACTCTCCAATGAAAAGATATAGATTGGTAGAATGATTTAAAAAACAAGACCTGACCATATGTTGTTTATAAGAGACTCATCTTTTAGGTAAATATATCCAAAGACTGAAGGTGAAAGGATGGAAAAAGATATACCATCTAAATGAAGATTGAAATCAAGCAGGAATAGCTACTCTCGTATCTGACAAAGTAGATCTCAAGCCAAAATTTATCAGAAGAAATAAGGTAATTTCACACTGGTTAAGGAAATCATCCAACAAGGAAAGTCACAAGTATTGGCATAGCTATGTACATAAAATAAATTCTCAATATAAAGAGCCAAATAGATAGACACCAATACATTAATGTTGGGTGATTTTGGCATACCTCTCTCACCAATAAATAGATCATCCAGAAATAAACCAAGTACCTGGACACACCAAAGATTAGTACTAAAAAGTACTATTAATCAAATGTACCTAACAGACATCTACAGAATATTTCCCTATAAAAGACAAAACTCAAACTTTTCTCAGGAGAACATGTAATATTCTCTAAAATTGACCATATATTAGGACAAAGTAACTCATAACAAATACAAAAAAAAAATAAAGATAATCTCTTATATTCTACCTGATCATTATGGAATGAAACTAGAAAACAGTAACAAGATAAAAATCAGAAAACATTTTAACACCTGGAGATTAAATAATATACTTTTGAATAAGAAAAGGATCATAGAAGAAATCAGTGGATAAATCAAAAACTTATTAGAAAAAATGCAAACAGAAATTCAACACATCACAATCTCTGAGATAGTATGAAGGCAGTTCTTAGAAGAAAATTCATGGCATTGAGTGCCTACATTTAAAAACTAGAAATATCCCAAATAAATAATCTAATGTTACTCCTCAAGGTCCTAGAAAAGAAAGAACAAACTAAATCCAAATTAAATAACACACAGGAAAAAATTAAAATCAGAGCCAAAATTAATAAGATTGAGATTAAGAAAACAATACAAAGTAGAATGCAACAAAGAGTTGGTTCTTTGAAAAGATAAACCAAACTAACCAAAAGAAAAATAGAGAAGACTCAATCAACAAAATTATGGAAGAAAAAGGAGATATCACCTCAGACACTTCTGAAATCCAGTTTTGAACATTTATGCTCCCAAAAACTGGAAAATCAAGAAGATATTGACAAAATTCTAGGTACATATGACCTAACCAAATTGAACCATGAGAATATAGAAAACCTAAACAGACCAATATCAAGTAATAAGATTGAAGTGGCAATGAAAACACTTTCAACAAAGAAAAGCCCAGGATCAAACGAATTCTCAGTCGAGTTCTACCAAAACTTTAAAGAAGAACTAATTTAAATCCTCCTTAAATTATTCCATCAATAATTCCATAGAATTATTCATTCTATGAAGCCAGTATCTCACTCATACCAAACCAGAAAAGACACATCCAGGAGAGGAAACTTCTGACCTACATCCCTGATGAACACAGATGAAAAAAATCCACAATAACATATTGGTAAACTGAATTCAAAGTACATTAAGAATATACTGCACCATCACCAGGCACAGTGGCACAGTCCTGTCATCCCAGCGGCTCAGGAGTCTGAGGTAGGAGGATCCTGAGTTCAAAGCCAGCCTCAGCAAAAGTGAGGTGCTAAACAACTCAGTGAGACCCTGTCTCTAAATAAAATAGAAAATAGGACTGGGGATGGCTCAGCGGTCAAGTGCCTCTGAGTTCAATCCCCAGGACTCCCTCCCAAAAAAGAAAAAACTACACCACAATATTCAAGTGGGTTTATTCCATAGGTGCAAGTTTGGTTCAACATACACAAATCAATAAGTGTAATTCACCACACAAATATTATTAAGGACAAGAATCATATGATTGCCACAATAGATACAGAAAAATCCTTTGACAAAACCAGCACTTACTCTTGTTTAAAAAGGTTGGAGTAACTCAGGATAGAAGGAACTTACCTCAACACTAAAGGATATAAATGACAAACCCAAGGCCAAAACTCATACTAAATGGAGAAAAACTGAAAGCATTTCCTTAAAATCAAGAAAAAGATGAGAATGTTCACTCTCACTAGTCCTATATCCAACATAGCCCTTGAAACTCTAGTCAGAGCAATCAGGCAAGTGAAGAATATTGAAAGGATACAAATAGGAAAAGAAATTGTGAAATCATTGTTGTTTGCTGATGACATGATCCTATGTCTGGGAAACTCAAAAACTCCACCAGAAGATTTCTAGAGCTAATAAATAAGTCAGTAAAGTAGCAGGATGTAAGATCAACATTCATAAATCAATAGCTTTCCTATACTGTAATAATGAATCTGCTGAGAAAGAAATTAGGAAAACTAACCCATTCACAATAACCTCAAAAAAAAATGGGAATAAAACTTACCAAGGAGGTGAAAATCCTCTACAATGGAAACAGTAGATCTCTGAAAAAAAAGAAATTGAAGATCTTGGAAGATGGAAAAATCTCCCACATTCATGGATAAGCAGAATTAACATTGTCAAAACACTCATACTCCCAAAAGCATTATACAGATTCAATGCAGTGCTCATCAAAATACCAACAACATTCTTCACAGAACCAAATAAAACAGCCCTAAAATTCATTCGGAAGAATCAAAGACTCAGAATAGCCAATGCAATACTGAGTAAGAAGAGCAATATTGGAGGCACCACAATACCTGATCTCCAATTATACCACATAGATATTGTAACAAAAACAGCATGGTACTGACATGAAAACCAATGAAATAGGAGAGAAGACACAGAGACAAACCCTCATAGATACCGTCATGTGATACTTGACAAATGTGCCAAAAAACATGTTCATTAAAAAGACTAATTTTAAAAAATGGTACAGGACTTAAAGAAGAATGAAATTATGGCATTTGCCAGTAAATGGATGGAACTGGAGAGTATTGTGCTAAGCAAAATAAGTCAATCCCAAAGAACCAGAAGCAGAATGTTTTCTCTGATATGCAGATGCTAGTTCACAATAAGGGGTGGGGGAAGAATAGAGGTATTTTGGACTAGATAGAGGGGAGTGAAGGGAAGGGACGGGCATGGGGTAGGAATGATAGTAGAATGAATTGGACATTATTACCCTATGTGCATATATGATTACGTGACCTGTGTAACTCTACATCACGTACAACCAGACAAATGAGAAGCTATACTCCATTTATGATGGATAAAAAAGCATTCTATTGTCATGTATGAATAATTAGAACAAATTAAAAAATATTTTTAAAAAAGAATATCCCAAAAAAAATGGTTTGGGAAAAACTGGATATCCATATGTAGGAGAATGAAACTAGATCCCTTTCTTTCACCCAAAAGTCAATTCAAAGTGGATCAAAGAAGTAGGAATAAGATCAGGAATTTTGTAACTGCTAGAAGAAAACAGAGTCAACACTCTAATATATTGGCACAGGCAGTGAGTTTCTTAACAAGACCTCTATAGCTCAAGAAATAAACCAAGAATCAGTAAATGGCATGGCATCAAATTAAAAAACTTTTGCACAGCAAAGGAAACATTTAAGAGTGTGAAGAGAGAATGAACGTACTGAATCTACAGAATAGAAGAAAATCATTGCCACTACTCCTCCAATAGGGAATTAATATCCAGAATATGTGAAGAATTCAAAAAGCTAAATACCAATAAATAAATAAATGAGCAAAAGAACTAAACATTTCTCAACACAAATGGTCAAAAAAGTATTTGAAAACTATGAAAAAACATTGAACATCCTTAGCAACTAGCAACAAGGGAAGTGCAAACCATAACTGCATTGAGATTTCATTCTCACTCCAGTGACTATGGTGATTATCAAGAACACAAATAATAATAAATGCTGGTGAGGATGTGGAGAAAATGTACATTTGTACACTACTGGTGGGACTGCAAATTAGTACAATCACTTTGGAAAATAGTATGGAGATTTCTCAAAAGACTAGAAATGGAACCACCATATGACCCAGCTATCTCACTTCCTGGTATTAACCAAAAGAACTAAAATCAGTATACTATAACGATACAGGAACCTGAATGTTTATAGAAGCACATTTCAAACTAGTAAATTCTGAACTAGCCCAGTGCTCATCACCAGAAAAATAAAGAAAATGTGGCACATGTGCACAATGAAGTTTTACTCAGCCATAAAAAAAGGATGGAATTATGGAATTTGCTGGTAAATGGATGGAACTGGAGGATATCATACTAAATGAAATAAGGCAGACTCAGAAATTCAAGGGTCAAATATTTTCTATCATATGTGAAAGCTAGAAAGAAAGAATAAAAATAAACTTGGTGGGAAGATATCAAGAAAATATAAAGGAGATCAGTGGAGCAGAAGGAGTTAGAGAGGAATGGAGAAAGAATGGGTAAAGGGAGAAACTACAGAATGAAATTGATCAAATTATGTTCAGTACATATGTGAATACACCACAGTGAATTTCATACACACACACACACACACACACACACACACAGGACAGAAAAGAAAGTGGGACAGGGGAGGAAAAGAGGAATTACTAAGGACTGAAGTGGAACAAATTATTTTCCATGCATATATGATTATGTAAAATGAACCCCATTATTATGTATAACTATGCACTAATAAAAACATTATTTCTCCTTTTTTGTTGTTGTTGTTGTTGGTACTGGGAATTGAACTCAGGGGCAATCAACAACTGAGCCACATCATCCCCAGCCCTATTTTGTATTTTATGTAGAGACAGGGTCTCACTGAGTTGCTTGGGGTCTCATTAAGTTGCTGAGGCTGGCTATGAACTCGTGATCCTCCTGCCTCAGACTCCCAAGCCACTGGGATTACAGGCGTGTGCCACCACACCCAGCTAATAAAAACATTTTTAAAAATAAAAATAGATGAATTTTTTAAAACTGCATTCAGACTGTGGTGGAATTCTTTCAAATTTTTCTGCTACTTTCTGATCAGAAGTTGAGGGGGAGTACAGACCTGGTTACCAGCCCATGCACTAATTTTATGTGTTAAGTCATCTGGGTCACATCTGATTAAATTTCTAGGTACATGTATCTGGAAGTTTCTGGGAGAGATTATCATTTGACTTGGTAGACTATGTAAAGCAGATGGTCCTCCCCAGTGTGGGTGGGCTTCATCCAATCCCCTAAGGACCTGAATAGAACAAAAAGGCAAAGGAAGGTTGGCATCTCTCTGCTTGACTGCTGAGACAAGACAAGAATTTTTGTCCTGACTGTGGCGCTCCTTGTTCTCAGGCCTTCAGACTCAGACTGGAATCTATACTGTAGACTCTCCATCTTTCAGGCATTCAAACTACACCACCAGCTCTCCTGGGTCTCCAGCTTTCAAATAGCAAATCATGGGACTTCTCAGTCTCCATGATTATATGAGCCAATAACTTGTCATCAATACAGAGAGACAATATAGAGATAGACTTCCTATTGTTTCTATTCCTGTCAAAAGCCCTAATAAAGCCCAAAGCAATTTTAAATTTTTAACTCTTTTTGTTAATAAGGAGTTAAAAGTAGAGTTATAGAAAATATATAAACAGAGTAAAATTACAAATGAAGTACAGAATAAAATTATAGGTATAGTTTTCCAGAAATCAAAACCTTTGAACAAAATGGAAAGAACAGATATTCCCACCAGTTGTTTCAAAGTGTGATTTTGGAAGAAGATATTCATTTGTTCACAATGACATCAGGACTCATCTTGGTATATAGTGGTTTTACAAGTTAAATAATTACAGGAAATAATAATTATTTCTTAGAAACAAATATTTAAAATAGTGGCCATGCTTACCTGGGATATTATATGCAAGCTAGACTTTCAATAGTATTTGGATTTGTAAACTAAAATGCAGAGACTTGAGTTGGTCATACTTCTGAGTTCATAACAGTCATCAACTATCCAGGCGAGGCTTATCTTTTATTTTGTTTTTCTTCCTTCTTCCTCCATCTTTACCCACCCTCCAGAACTGTGAGAAGACACCAGAATGTGTTTAGCATTTTCCTTGAATATGTAGATATATTTTAAATATGGCACTACTTTTCTGAGTGTTTGTTTTAAATATGCCTAAATATGCCTAAATTTGCTAGGTTATAGATCTTACTTTCACTTCCCAACACTATGTCTGAAATCAACACTGTGATTACCTCTATGAGCATTCAGACCTCACCCATCTATTTCCCTAGAGACAGATCCTGTGTTATCTGCCATGCCTGTTGTACAAATAAGACTAAACCAAATATTCTTATGCCTGCTAAACACAACTTCCACAGGAGGAAACAGATGGGTCCCAGGACCTGCGCATACAAAATTATGCCAAGTATCTCCAGATTAGCTCTTTGAACTTATAGTCTCTGCTTTGCCCATTTTTTGGTTGTTTCCCTATTTTTTCTAAGGAGTCCCTGTACTTTCTAGATATTGACCTCTTGTCAGTTTTTTGTTTTTTGTTTTTTTTCAAATAACTTACCACAATCTGTTCCTTGGAGCCCTTCATTGAACAGAAATTTAGAATTTTTATGCAGCTAAATTTATCATTTCATTTTATGTCTTGTACTACTGGGGATCTAATTTTTAAATCTACTACAGAATTATGGGGCTTTTCTGATATACTCTGATATATTTTCATTCACTTTATAATTTTACTTTTTGTATTTAAGCTTATAACCAATCTAAACTGTGTATTTGAGAATTCATATTATTTTTCTCTATTAGAGGGGCCTATTTTCCCAATATTGTCTAATAAAGAAATAATCCTTTTCCATTAGATTCACTTCTATCAGGTATCAGGGCCCCATGTAAACATGGTTTTGTTTTGAACACTCAGTTCTGTTCCCTTTCTATGGTTTTATAGCAACAATCTGTTTGCCTACTGATTGACATAATTCTGAGATAAACTCAACTTTATCATGATTTCTTGTTGCTGTATTCAACTTCCTAACATTTATTTAATATTTTTGTATCTATATTCATAAGTGAGAGCCATATTAAAGTGTCCTCTTTAAGTATTCATTAGTAGTTATTATCCCCCTAATTTTTCCCAGCCAATAGAATACAGACTTGTAGCAAGCATAAATTCCTTGATTTCAGGGGAGAGTAGGACCCCCTCGGAACCAGACAAGTCAGGTTTGATCTAATACAGTTATAGGAATCCTACTCTCTTCTGTCACTGATTGCTCTGGGAATCTGTATGTGACCCAGTTCTGACCAAGGAGATATAACAGGACATGTGCTCTGGAGCTCCCCATCCTCAACATATAAATAACCTCAGGAAGGAAAAGTCTTTCACCTCTTTCTTCCTTTACATAAAGAACTCAAAGAACTTAACACCAAAAAAACCCCAAATAACCCAATTGATAAATGGGCTAAGGAACTGAACAGATACTTCACAGAAGAAACACAATTGATCAACAAACAAATGAAAAAAAAATTCAATTTCTCTAGCAATTAGAGAAATGCAAATCAAAACTAAGATTTCATCTCACTCCATTCGGAATGGCAATTATTAAGAACACAAGCAATAATAAGTGTTGGTGAGGATGTGGGGAAAAGGTACACTCATACTTGCTGTTGAGACTGCAAATTGGAAAGCAATTTTGCCAGTGTGGAAAGCAATATGGAGATTCCTCAGAAAACTTGGAATAGAACCACCATTTGACCCAGTTACCCCACTTCTTTGTTTATACCCAAAGGACTTAAAATTAGCATACTACAGTGACCCAGCCACATCAATATTTATAGTAGCTCAATCCACAATAGCTAAACTATGGAACCAAACTAGATGCCCTTCAACAGATGAATTGATCAAGAAAATGTGGTACATGTGCACAATGGACTATTACTCAGCTTTAAAGAAGAATGAAATTATGGCATTTGCAGGCAAATGGATGAAGCTGGATAATATCATGCTAAGTGAAATAAGCCAGTCCCAAAAAGCCAAAGGCCAAATAGTTTCTCTGATAAGTGGATACTGATCCATAGTTTGGGGGCAGGGGTAAGTGGTAGGGAAGAATGAAGGAACTTTTTTTTTTAACTTAGCTTAGTTCTCTGCAGATTCATGCAGGTTATTGTACACACCAATAGTATCTTCTTTTCTATAGCATAATATTTCATGGTATGAATGTACTGAATTTAGCTTAACCATTCACAGGTTGTTTCCAGTTTAGGACTATTTTCAGTTACTATAAAAATGTGTGCTTTGTGTGAATACAAATATTTTTCAGGTTTAAATTTCTAGCAGTGCAATTGCTGTACCATGTGGTAGTTTCAAGTTTTACTTTTTAAAGAAACTGCCAAACTATAATCCAGACTGGCTGTACCATTTTGCATCCTCATCAGCATTGTATGAGTGACCCAGTTTCTTCACATTCTCAGTTGTTACTATTTTTTATTTTATCCATTCTTATAGTTGTGTAGTGAAATAACATTGTGGTTTCAATTTGAATTCTCCTATTGTCTAATGATGTATGTAACATCTATTCATTGGCGTATTTGTCATTTGTGATAAAATGTATATTTATCTCTTTTATCCATGGTGCTAATCAGATTGTTTGCTTTTGTACTATTGAGTTTTGATAATGCTTTATATATTCTAGATAGCAATCTTTTGTCAGACTTGTAGTTTTGCTGGTCCTTTGTCAGATACATGTGTTTCCTCCCACTCTGTACCTTGCCTTTGCATCCTATTATCAGTGTTTCTCACAAAGTAAAGGTTCTTTAATATTGATAAAATCCAATTTTTCCATCTTCTTTTTGTGCTATACTGTCCAGATCCTGAAAATTGTCTCGTGTTTTTTTCTAAAAGTTTTATAGTTTCATGTTTTACATTTACGTCTGATTCATTTCAAATTTTATGTTAGGTATAAGTCTTAAGTTGATGGGTTTTCCTCTCCAGGGGCATTCAATCTTCCAGAACTATTTGTTGAAAATTTTATTTTAATTATATGAAATTGCTTTTGCACTTTTGTCAAAAATCACTTGAGCATGTTTGTGTGGGTTATATTTCGAGGTTCTCTATTTTTTTTCTAATGATCTATTTGTCCCTCTGCCAATACCACATAGTATGCATTATTGAACTACACTCTTGAAATTAGAAAGATGGATACCTTCCACTTCATTATTCATTTTCAAAGTTGTAATAGCTACTTTAGTTCCTGCTCCTTTCCAAGATAACTTTAGAAATACCTATTTGTACAAAAAATATTGCTGGATTTTGGTAGGACTTTCATAAAACCCTTTAAGTTTGAGAGAATTGACATCCTCATAATGTTATTGAGTCTTCCAATCCATGAACACCCTACTTATCTCCATTTATGTAATCTTCCTTCATTACTTTCATCATCATTTTTTTTCAGCATACAAATCCTATAGGAGTTTTGTTAAGTTTACACTGAAGTATTTAATTTTTTAGCAATTATAAAATAGTACTGTAATTTACGTGTCCATGTGTTCACTGATAGCAAATATACTAAATGATTTTTGTATATTTATTTTCTATCCTGTAACCTTGTTGAACTCAGTTATTAGTACTAGAGATTTGGTTTTTGTTTTTGCTTTTTTATAGATTCCTTGAAATTTTCTACATTATGCTCTCTGAAAATAGAGACATTTTTGTTTTCTCCTTTCTGATCTACATGCATTTTATTCCCTATTAATGCCCTATTGGACTGGTTAAAACTTCCAGTACTATGTTGAATAAGAGCAGTAAAAACAGTCATCCTTTCTTTATTTCTGATTTTTTAGAAATTTTTAAAAATTTTTTTAATTTTTACAAACTTCATCTTGATTCATTGTACACATATGAGGTACAAATTTTCATTTCTATGGTTGTGTATGATGTACATTCAGACCATTCTTGTTAATCATACATGTACATAGGGAATGATGTCTGTCTCATTCCATCATTCTTCATACACTTGCCCCCTCCCTCTCATTTCCCTCTACATAATCTAAAGTTCCTCCATTCTCTCAACCCCCACTCCCAACCTGATTCTATATCATCATCCACTTATCAGGGAAAACATTTGACCTTTGTTTTATTGGGATTGACTTATTTCCCTTAGCATGATAATCTCCAATTCCATCTGTTTATCTGCAAATGCCATAATATTATTCTTCTTTATAGCTGAGTAATATTCCATTGTATGTATATACCACAGCTTCTTCATCCATTAATATGTTGAAGGGCATCTAGGTTGGTTCCACAGTCTAGCTATTGTGAATTGAGCTGCTATAAACATTGATGTGGCTGTGTTACTGTAGTATGCCAATTTTAAGTAATTAGAGAAATGCAAATTAAAACAACTCTCAGATTTCCTCTTACTCCAATTAGAATGGCTATTATCAAGAACACAAACAATAATAGATAGTGGTGTGGCTGTGGGGAGAAAGGTACACTTTTACATTGCTGGTGGAGTTGCAAATTGGCACAGCCATTCTGGAAAGCAGTGTGGAGATTCCTCAGAAAACTTGGAATCGACCCACCTTTTGACCCAGTTATTCCATACCTGGGTTTAAACCCAAAGGACTTATTTCTGATTTTTGAGGGAGAGCATTCAGTATTTTATCAAGTATAATGTTAGCTATAGGTTTTTTGCCAATGTTCTTCATCAAGTTGAGAAAGGTTTTTATTTCTATTTTTTCGAGTTTTAAGCATGAATAAGTGCTTTCCTGCATTGGTTGATGCAATGGTGTGATTTTTATTTTTTTAACCTGATGGTAAGTTGCATTACAGATTTATTTTCAAATACTGAAATATCCTTACCTCCCTAAAATGGACTGTTGTAATGTATAATTCTTTTGATATATTGCTGTGCTAAATTTGTTAATATTTTGTAGAACTTATGCATCTATATTCATAAGGGATATTGTTCCAAAGTTTATTCTTTTCTATTGTCTGTCTGATTTTTATCTCAGGGTGTCACTGGCTTTATAAAATGAATTGGGAAATGTTTCCACCTATACTATTTTCTGGAGCATATTATGTAGAATTAGTTTTAGTTATGTTAGGTTTTACCAGTAAAACTATCTGGTCTTAGAGATTTCTTTTTTAGGAGTTTATAATTATGAGTTCAATTTGTTTAATGTAGGACTATTGAATTATTTGTTTCATATTGGGAGAGTTGTCAAGTTTGTGTTTATCAGAGAAGTGGATTCATTCCATCAAAGTTGTCAAATTCATGTGTGTAGGGCTGTTCATAATATTCCCTTATTATTTTTGTCATATTGATAGGATTTGCAGTGACATCCCTTGCTTTATTCCTAATTATGATCACTTGTGTACACTGTCCACTCTCTTTTTTGTCAGCATGATGGTTAATTTTATGCTGGGCCATGGTGCCTAGATATTTGGTCAAACATTATTCTGGATGTTTCTGTGAATGTGTTTTGGGATGAGATTTACATTTAAATTAGTGGGCTTTGAGTAAATCAGATTGGCCTCCATAATGTACATGGTTTCAACTAATTAGCCGGAGAACAAAAGATGACCTTGCCTAAGCAACAGGGAATCCTGCCAGCACCAGGCCTTCACACTTGAACTGCAACACTGGCTCTTTCCTGGGTTCCTAGCCTGTCAGCCGACTTTGCAGATTTTGGAGCTGCCAGCCTCCAAAATCATGTAAGCCAATTCCTTTAAATTAATTAGCTAATTAATTTCCCTTTTTCAATATATATGGCATTGGGTCTGCTTCTATGGATAACTTGCATAATACAGCCAGTCTTGCTAGAAGAGTGTCAATTTTATTGATCTTTATTTTATTGTTTTTCTTGTTCAGTTTATTGATTTCTAATGTTTTATTCTTTCCTTCCTTCTGCTTACTTTGATTTATTTTTCTTTTTTTTTCTAGCTTTTCACACAAGAGCTTAGATTATTGATTTGAAATTCTCCTGTTTTCCAAAGTAGGAATTAGTGTTCTAAACCCTGATTAAACTGTGTCCCACAAATTTTGATATGTTGTACTTCTGTTTTCATTTCATTCAATGTGTATTTTTATTAGAGATGTTTCTTTGGCCCATGGATTATTTAGAAAAGTCTGTTTACTTTTCCAAGGGTTTTGGAGATTCTTTACTTACCACTGTTGTTTATTTCTACTTTGATTCCATCAGGATTAGAAAAGGCACTGTATAATTTCAATTCTTTTAAATGTGTTAAAGTTTGTGTTACAGTGTTTGTTGGTATTTGTTCTATGTAAATAATGAAAAGAGGATTCATTTGAAAAAATATATATATTCTGCTACAGTTCGGTGGAATGTTCTATATATGCTGATCAAATCTTGTTGCTTGATAGCTTTTTTAGTTCTATTTCGTTCATTCATTCGTTTCTTCATTCATTCATTCATTCCTACGTACACACGTTTAAACACACAACCATTGCACCAGGTCAAATGAAATATTGAAATTGCATCTCACTTTGCCCTCCTTATTTATTATATAAATATCTTAAGAATTTCCTCGACTGTATTAATTTTTGTCTCATCAAGCTTACTTTAGAGAACCCAAGAAAAGAAGAGCTGTTTGTGTTTCTACTTGTATTTACCCATATTTTCTTTTTCTTTCTTTCTTTTTTTTTTTTTTTTGGATTAAACTCAGGAGCCAAGGATTAAACTCAGGAGCACCCAACCACTGAGACACATACTCAGTCCAGCCCTAATTTAAATTTTATTTAGAGACTGAGCCACTGGGATTACAGACATGCTACACCCCAACCACCTTCATATTTTTTCTGATTGTGGTCTTTCTTCCTGATATCATGTGTTCCTCCTTTTATTATCTCCTTTCTCCTATGCTTTCAGAATTCCAGTGGCATGAATATTGCTTTTTCTGCATAAGATCTCCAAATTTGTTCCTATAATTTCAAAGTTGCTTTGGCTATGTAGAGCTTCTCTCAATCATGTATGAATTTTAGGATAAGTACTGTGTACGTAGGTTTTCTTTCATTTTTTCAAAATTAATTGTAGCTTTTAATGTGAATGTCTTACCTGTTTATCTTCATCTCTTAGTCATGCATATATTCTATTTGTAAATTTTAAGCAGCAGTACAGAAAAAGTCCTTAGCATCCATATTTTTCTTGTTACCTCCTTCTTCCCCCCTCCTACTTTTCACTACTTGTGTCATTCCAACATTAATAAGGTAAATAGTGTGTGCATTTGTGTGCTTTTGTGTGTGTAATACACACACACTGTTCTATTATTCTAATCACATTTGTTTTTGTGGTTAAATATATATAATGTACACGGAGGCATGTCTCAATTGAATAAAGTGTTTTCTTTCAGAATCATAATCCCTGAGCTTCTGGAAGCTCAAAACTACCGCCTTTACATTTTGTAGAATAGCTTTGCTAAACAAAAATCTTTCTCACTTTTCTATTTTCAAACTTGAATATGTATTTCCTACTATTAATTGTTCCTATTGAAAAATCTGAGACTCTATCTAAAAAGTAAGTGGCTACATCTTTTTGCTTGTCTGCCCAGGGAATTGTTCATATCTGAAGTTCGACAACTTTACTAGAGTATACCTTAGTATTCACAGTTCTAGGACTATTTTCCATGACACATGGAAGGACCTTTTCATACAGAAATACAAATATGCTGATTTTAGGGAAAAAAAATTTCAAATTATAAATTTATAAAAATCTAAGTGTTCATTATATCAATGCCCTTTATTAGAATTTTATTGGTTTATAATCTTGTGCTTACTTTATAATTTTGACTTTATAAATGTATAAGTTCTATATATAGAAGGAGTTGGCATATGTTTTTATGTTATCCGTGCTTAAGTAAAATTAGGATTAAGAAATAACTGAGGCCACAAAAATGTCTGTTTATTATTTTAGACTTCTCTGAAGTCTCCAATTATGCTTATTTTGTATCACTTTGATCTATCATTTAGAGTTACTGCTTTGACTCTATTTCTTTTGAATTCTCCCTTTATTTACTCTTAATTTCATTTGGATTTCTCATTTATAATTTTCACAGCCCTAATGTGTTCTCTACAGCACTTTATTCCTCTTTGCTCCTTTCAAGCTCTGTCATGATTTTAATGACTGTATTTCTTATTTCAATGTTCCATCTGCTTAATCTCCTAATCTTCCCACTTTGGGAGAGAGGACATTGATGACCTCAGGAATCGGAAACATACTACTCTTATAGTCTAAATCTTTACAAAATGTTTCTGTATGTTCATGTTTTGGAGGTTATGATCTTCTCCCTAATGACACTTTATTAGCAGGAACTCACTGTGGCCTGGCTTATACACGTATTATTCAAGCACTCCAGAGGTATTAAGTCTGATTTTTAGGTCAATTTAAAAAATGTACATATGCATTAAGGCATACCATAGTCAAAATTATTCAAGAATTTTTTTCTTCTACAAATAAGGAAATTTTGCTTCTGTGCTGGAGCACCCATGGTACAGCCCTTTGAAGGTTTAAATTTTCAGCATCTCTGATGTCAAATTTCCCACCTCACATAGGCTGTTTTGTCTGACTATTAAGACGAAGTACTTTAGTTAGACCACCACTCATCTCTCTGGTAGCCACAGCATTACCTTAAGCTGACTTCTCTGGTTTTCAGCATCTCTGCCCACATCTATTTTTGATCTGAACTAATTTATTTTACTTTCTTAGCATTCAGTTATGTATTAAGTTGATTTGTTATACGTTTTTCCAGGATTCCAGATTTTTTTGTAGTAGGAAGCTTTTTTATTCTATTTAAACAGATGAAATGCAAGCTCTTAGAGATTTTATTGGGCTGTTAAATTCTCTTAATTAATATTTTACTTAGAATTTATCGCCTTAGTTTGTAAGTGAAATAGGCTCAAAATTTTAATTTCTTGTACTTTCATTTGGCTTTGTACTCAAGGTTATAGTAGCTTCCAAATGAATTAGGTGACTTCCTTTTTTTTCTTTTTCTATTTTCTAGAATGATTTATATAACAGAGATATTTTATTACACAAATTTGTGGTAAAATACTTCTTATCAAGTATTCTAAGTCAGACTTTCCTGACTGTGTATGAGGGGTCATTCATCTCCATTGTTGCTGCTTTTTTAAGGATTTTTCCCTCCTCATTCCAATTTTGGCATTTTCCAAAATCATCCACTTCATCTTTGCTTTCAAGTGTATGCATGTATTACTCCATAATATCTTTATTTAATTGTTTTAAATCCTGTTCTGGGATACTTTGGATTTTTCATGTGGGTGGTTGCTTTTCTTCTTTGTTGTGTCTGGATCATTCTATCCTTCCTATTAGAATTCTGTCTGTCAAAAATCTTCTCAAACCAGCTCTTGATTTTGTTCTCTGTTGGAGGACTTTAGACATAGAATAACAAACATTTTTGTTATGAAGATTCTTCTCTAGCTGAAAATTCAAAACTGAGAATGTTTTTTACATCTAGATAGTGCTCCAGAGCAATGGAATTTCTTTCCTATAATGGCAAGCAATTTCATTTGTTGAGCCCTCTCAAACGCACTCATCTCCTAAGACACATCACCCTTATCCATGGCTATGGCTATGGCCTGGTTATGAAAGACAAACCACTTGCTGTGGTTTGGATATGATTTGAGCATGTTCCCCAAATGTTCATGTGCTGGAAGGTTGATCCCTGGTGTGGCAATATTGAGAGGCGGTGAAACCTTTAAGAAGTGGAGTCTTGTGGGAGGGAATTAGAGCACTACAAGCATCACCCTCAAAACAAACTAATGTAGTTTTTGTGAGACACCAGTTAGTTCCCACAAGAGTGAATCATTATAAAAAGAGCAAGTTGGCTCCAAAATGTCCATTTCTGTCTTGCCATGTGATGGCTCCATCTATCATGCTCTCCCACCATTGTGCCATGTATGCACCAAAGGCTAAAAAAAAAATGGGGCCACCTGATCTTGGATTTGGGGTCTCCAAAGGTGTCAGTTAAACAAACCTTTTTTTCTTCATATATTACTCAGCCTCAAGTACTTTGTCATAACAACAGAAAACAAATTAATACACTTCTAGAATACCCAAAGAATCTGAGTTGCCCCTGCAACATGTGTATTCCATCAGCCACCAAATCATGACAAGTAACAGTCTCTCTAATGTCTGTCAAGAAATATTTTTGATTGTTATAACCAGGAGGGATAAATCTGATTCTCTAAGAAAACAAAAACATCATTTCTACTTACATTAATAAAATGCGTTCTGTGAGGGAAGTCCCTATACTTACTAGATGGCTTGTTTATTGGGGGTTTTTGTGTGTTTGTTTGTTTGTTTATTTGTTTCCTTATTTTAAAAAATAAAAAAAAAGATAGATAGAAAGCCAAGGGAACTCTTTCTAAAATTTTTTATAGGCACACCAAAACTAAAATGAAAGCCATAGGATTTGGTGTTTAAAGTGATCATAGAAATCAAATATTTCATTGCACTCATGGTGCAGGAATTCTTGGCCTGGAGAATTGACACATAAAAGATGACACAATGAGAACCAGAACTCACTCAGATTACTGATTACAGCCTGAGAATGAACTTTCCCCCTTCTGGGAACATTCAAGAAAAGGATCAAAATTTCCCCAAACTACTCACTCAGTAGGAATGGTAGTGATGAAGGGAGGATAGAGAGCAGGAAGTGTCAGAAGAGAAACCGAATTTAGAGGAAGAATCTCACAAAGTAACTTTCACAAGGGGAACATGAATTTGAGAACACGGAGTTACCATGTGATAAAGAGAACTGACTTTTAAATTCATGTTATTTTTGTAAATGAAAACCCAAGTTCCCGTTTGTGTTTTATTACTCATATTGTTCACTCTTGGTATCATTGTTGTCTTCGTGGACACAATGGCATGTTTGCCTTCAAAGAAGGCAAATAGAAAACAGGTATTGACACTTCCTTTACTAGGCAATGTGAACTCACACCAGTACTTGCTGTCTGTCACATCTGCAGTCTAGGAGGGAGAAGGAAGGATATAACAATTTAATTTAAACTCAGAGCCTAATCATCAGTGACCTTTAAACTCTGAAACCAGCACTGCTGCCCACATGCTAAATGTAATTATGAAATTTGATTTCCTATATGTAGTATGCAATGAAACTGTTTTAATTGACACTGATATATATTTGTAATAACTTCTGTATAAATTAAAAATCAATGCCAATTTCAACTCTCTGGGTAATTTTTTATTGAACAGATAAAAATTTCACAGAGGTTCAACTTGTGCAAATGGCAAAACAATACAGAAAACAAAACAATAAATCTAGCACAGCACTCAGGGATTCTAAACAGAAAAGATCTTTAGGCTTACAGGGCTTACCAAGCCCATTGGGCAAAGTTCACAGAGCCTAAGTTCACTTTAGGAATTAAAGAGATTTCTAAAATGTTATGGTAGGTAGAAGCCCCTTAATCACTTCAACATTTTCTCTACTCCTGCCCTCAGAGTAAACCACAAGCACATCTCTGCTTCCTTCTTTTTTCTGAGACCTTTTTGTTCTGCCTTAAATGAGATGCAGCTGAGGATAATGCAGGAGGCTTCAGTATAGTCAGAGGAGATCCCTACATTCAGATAAGCACATTGGGAGGCCCAGTTCCCGTGGCCTCCCAATGCTTGGATTGGACTGCGCTATCCAGAATATCAACATACATGGACTCTATGCATGAGGTGTATGCATGTAGGCGCACACACACACACCACTGAGTGGTGAGAAGGCTGCTCTTGAGGCTGTTCTACTGGGCATTTGGCATTTATGTGTAAGAAGTTCACAGTGTCTTTCATCACCAGTGAGGGGGACTGCATTGTGCTCTGGACACTTGATATTTCAGAGCACCAAGCAAATGGAAAACAAAGCACTCCACAAAAGACAGCCAGCCCCTTTCAGTGCATTCACTTAAGCTTTTCCTTCCTAAACTGCTGGCTAGAATTTAACAGGACTTTACAGACAACAAACGCTGCAGATTGGAAGAGCCGTCAAAGCCATTATTTCCTTTTTCTTTCCCATTTTGATTTCATCTGAGACTGAATATATCAGAACTTATGCCTGTCACATCTAGACTTAACTTTCCTATACAATTTTTAAAGTATCCCACATTGTCATCAGGCCACCTGGAGTTGGGTCCTCTATGAATTCCCATATGTATACAATGAGACCCAGTGGTTGAATATCATGGTATCATTTAAAGGTCTGTTTTCTAGGAGTCCCAGGCAGGTAGAAGTCTTCATAACGAGAAAAATGAAAGTGCGCTTTCGTCAAAAAGAAAAGAAATATAATTGAATTGTATAGCATTAGAAATTATACTCAGGTAGATTAGGAAAACTTACACACACTATGTTCTAATTTTTGTAATATATATTTGTATTCATATCTACTCTACATATTTTATATAGAAGACTATACACATACATGCATATATGTATGCACATATATAATGCAAACAGGCATATATACTTTTACATATATTTATATAATAAACGAAGACTTTAACAATAGCATGGTAAGATATATATATGCTTTTATTTGCTTTTCACTTATCCATATTTTTGAAGATTTCTAAAGTAAATTTGTGCTACTTTTGTTATAAAAGTATTTTTTAAACTGGCACAAGATGAGCTATTGGAAGAATGTGTGTGGAACTTGAGTCTCCTCGCATAGGCCCAGAAGACTCAAACAAACAGAAGGAAATGTACAATTGTATATAAGTAAACATACATAAAGCTCAGGAAAATAGAGTTGAGCCTGTGAAAATAGCAGAGCTGGAATCGCCTCCCCAGAATATTTATATGCACCCACAAAGATATTTATATAAACTTGCTGTCCGAGACTTCCCATGTTACTTTCTTGTCATTTGTGCAGGGCTGGTGGCCCCAGCAGAGCTTCCTTTACAACCCTGCTGTTGAGCACCTTAACCTTGTTCTGACATATAAATTCAAATAACAGAGAATTACGACATGGGGAATCTTCTCCAGGAACAGCTCAAAAAACAAAAAGCCACCAAACTTTTCCAAATGTCATTATATTTTAAGATAACTAAGGGGCCATGGGAGAAGAGGGACTGGGTTAAAAACAAACAACAACAACAAACAACAAAAAGAATTCCTTTCTTTCAAGCCAAAAGCACTAAATTGTAACCGCCTTGTAAATCTCTACCAATATGTGCTCCATGTAAACCTCAAACAGGAGTCTCGGTGAACCCTCCCTTAGAAAGTGGTTGCCAGGATGTTTATAGAATCATTATTGGTAGGTTTTTCTCTATGGGAAATGTTTCAGCTGCAGCTTCATTCTTCTGGGGATGCAAAAATGTATTTCAAGAGGCAGTAGCTTTTTCATATTAAAAAAAAAGAGAGAGAGACTTTAGTTCAGATCGTAATTATGTTCTCACAAAGCAATTGAGAAATGAGATTTTTTTGGGGGGTAGATCAATGGCTTTATCCAAGCAACAGCTCATGAATAAATCTCTTTTTAAATATCTAAAATGTGACACAAGCTCATTATTAAAAAAATATTCAAATAACTACGTTTATAGCTTTAAGGGGAAAAAACTGGCACACAGTTCTAAACCAGAGCTGCATTCTCAATGATTTTTTTTTTTTAATTATTGAGAAAGAACATTTTTGGTTAGAGATCTGTGAGATCACTGTTCCAGCAGATATTTCAACTGTAACAAAATAATGCAACACTAATCTGTAAGACTTTTTCAGTAATAGATGTTTTTCCTCAGTAAATCAATGCAAAGGCTAATTGGGGTGGAAGGTGACTATCTCTCGTGGTTATAAATACATTTGCATTGCTATCAATCTTTTCCACCACCAATGTTAAACGAGGCTGAACAACCTAGAGGGAAGGAAGGGAAAAAAAAAAAAAAAATGAAGTTCAATGTTAGCACATAGTAAATGCTGCCATCAAGTGGCCAAATAGAGAGTTGCACTAGGAAAAAATAAAGTTGTCAACTGAATTAGAACTAACTTTTGAAGTCCATGGGATACGTTTGAGTGACAAGAAATGCTTTCTCTAAGGATAACCTGATGCTGTCACACCTTAGACAGTGGAGGTAGAAGTTTTCAACTCACCAAATATTGTCCCTATGTCTCTATGATACTTTGCAATATTAACTAATTTCTATTTTTCCTGACAGAAGAAAAGTACGATAACAGAGGTGAGAACCACAAAAATACATAATTTTTTTTAATCAACACATTTTAATGATCTTCATGAGAAACCAATTTTTCTTTCATAATGGCAAATTCAAAAATATTAAGCCCAAGTTAGGGTGTTTATTCTTAAACACATTCTAAATAATGCAGGTAATTAAATAGCTAATCATGGCTCAGTGAACAAACATTTTAAATATATATCTCATAATTAATAGATTTTGGAAGCAGGAGAAAGTTTCTGAAATTTCAGTGGCATAAAGTCTCACAGAAAAATCAACTGACCACCTGTGACAACAGCATTTGAAGTGTTTATTTTAAGAATCAGACCTTCTTATGGACCCATTGAGTCAGACTCTCAAGAGGGAGAGGGACCAGGAATGGAATTTTTAACAAACCCCAAAGATGACCTTCTATGAACTTTTAGGTTAAGATCCACCTCCTTGTTATCAAAATTTTGTAATGAGAGACAACAGTGAACTGATTTTCTTAAGATACCAAAGCTAGGAATAGGGCAAAAGTAGAAGCCAGCCTTCCTGCCTTAGAGTCCAAAATGCATTAGCTTGTACTGCATGGACTGTGTGAGGAACCCACTTCAGGTCTCAGAATCCTTGCTGTATGGCTGGGAGCTGCTGATTATATACAGTAGAGGCACTTCTTAAGTTCTATCTCATCAGCTTTAAACATGAAAAACAAAAGGTGCTATGTCATTAGAAGGCAGGTATAACAGTATTGAGTTTTCTTTTGCTATTCATCGCCATTAAAACTATTAATAATCTAACTTCCTGTTAAAGTCAACAGTGTAAATTTTTCTGTTCCTTTGTTATGAAACCAAACAAAAGCAAGGTCAAGAAGCATAAGTCAAAACATGTAGTAGATTGTTGGCCCAAAAAAAGGCACCGTAATTCCTCCTGTCACTGGTTCACACTTTTTCACAGTGTGACTTTGCCATCCCTGGAAACCAGACCAATCCAATGACTCGATTTGACCAACAGAATACAGCAGGAGTAATGCTATGTGTCCCCCTGGTCTCAGCCGTTGGGGGCCTTGCAAACGCTCACTCTCTTGGAGATCTGAGATTACCTTGCTGTGAAGACCCAGCATGAAAGACAAGGTGGATGAAGAAGCCAGGCGTTACATTGCCACTGTTGCAGCCCTTCCTGTTGAGCCACCCCCTGACCGCAGCCACAAAAACGAACTTGCAGGTGGGAACAGCAGAACCACCCAGCCCACCAACAGAATTAGGAGAAGTAATAAATTGTGGTTGATTTAAGCAAGTTTTGGAGTGGTTTGTTACATAACAGTAGATAATTAATATGCTAAGAAACAACCACTGCCCTAAACCACAACATGTGAAGAAACAACCGCAATGCTAAACCACGACTGCTGCTGAGCACAGGATCGGTCCTTGAGGGGCACGAGCTCTGCAGGGCAGGAGTCAAGTGAGACATTCATCACAGTGGGGCATTCGGTAAGACTGAAAGGATGACCCTTTGCCAGAGAGGCCAACTGGGTAGAACACGGAGTTGGTACAACCCTCTAAGCCTTACTTCGTACCACAGAGAAACATGTTACAAGGCTGAGTAAGAAAGCATCCAGGTATACCATCCTTTCAAGACAGCTGTGTGGGTAAACCAGGGTGGTAGAGGTGTTATCAGTGACCAGTGGCTCTGTAGATAAGCAAAGGGAAGACCTATCAAAAAAGGAAGGGAGTAACTGTACACCCTCATGGCTTCTGATGTATGCCAGAGAGACTTCTTGCTAACCGAGAACCCGTTTATATTCCAAGGGTACAATATTAGTGGCAACATGCTCCAAAGCCATGGTCTAACATTCAAACTGCCTGCTGCACTGTTTAGTCCCCCTCCACACTGTCCATCATCAAATGGCTAATTCCAGTGTGTATTAAAAATGAGTAACAATCAGAAAAAAAGAACCAGCCTGAGGCTTCTATGAAGATAGTAATAAAAACCCAAAGAAAAGAATATGGCAAACTGCTGACAAAAAAATAAATAAATAAACAAGGCTATAACAAATCAGGCAAAAAATTAACACACAACTCAGGCACACGCACAAAAATGTATTCTTTAAATAAAAGGAATGTTAATTATAGCCACTCTGAAATGAGTTCAGACAAGACATAATAGGACTCAAGGGAAAAGATCAGAAAATATAGGTAATCAAAAGTGACATGTCAGAGTCAAAAGAATATATATATATGAGAAAAATAAAAAATCGGATAAATGAAGGTTACATTAGAGGCATTTAAAGGAGAAAAAAATAAGCCATTTCTGAAAACACAGAAATACAAAAACTGTTAAGGTATTAGGGGTATTATGGAGCCAAAGGAAATCCAAGTCGCATAACTTGTATTCCTAAATAAGAAACATAACAGAGTAGATATTCAAAGGTAAGATAAAAGAAAATTTTCCCAAAATAAAGGGAAAATTACATGTATATATTAAAAGTATATGTACAAATTATCAGGGGAAGTTCCTGATAAACGGAGCATGTAACCTAGTAAATTTATTAGAGTTAAATGATAAAGCAAACTCTGGGGGATGAAAAAGAATTCTCTTGTATAAAAGAGAAACATCTGCTGGGAGTGACATTGGCCAAATTATATTGTTATGCTGTGTATTTTGTGCAAATGTGAATATGTTAACAACAAATCCCATCATTATGTACAACTATAATGCAACAATAAAAAATGTGGAGAAGAAAATTAAGATTTTTATCTTAAAATCATATCTGACTGACCTCAAACTTTACCAAAAAAAAAAAAAGGCAAGAGAACAATGTCCATCAAGTCTTCAAGAAAGGGGAAATTTAAAAACCAAGAATGTACAAATTAAACAAATTATTTCAAATGTAAAAGAAATATGAAATATGCAAGAAGTCAGGGACATAATTCCTTGCAGTTCTTAAGAAAACTATTCTAGTATAAACTTCGAGGTGAATGGAGAAATCATTGTAAAGATGTTACCGAACCATAAGAATTACAACTACAACAAAATGCAAATGTTGCAAACCAGAGCAATTTAGAAACAGTAATAAAATTCACTTCAGGTAACATGAGGTTGGGGGACATGGACAGGGAGGACAAAATGGAAGCATTTTCATCTCTGCACCTCTTAGGAGGGGAGTCAAACAATCTTGAATCCTAAGGTGGAGCACCTTAAATCATGTTTCCATATGTGAATACACAGAACCTTATGAGCACCTCAGACCATACAGCAAATAAAAATTATTTAAAAATTAGATGCATGTAATTAAAAAGCAACAAGTTTCAGATCAAAGATGTTGTCAAAACACTAAATATAGCTGGGAGTGATGGGGCACGCCTGTCATCCCAATGACTCGGGAGGCTGATGTGGGAGGCTGAGGCAGGATGATCACAAGTTCAAAGCCAGCCTCAACAGTTTAGTAGGGCCTTGGGCAATCTAGCAAACTAGACTCTGTCTCAAAATTAAAAAAAAAAAAAAAAAAAAGACTGGGGATGAGGTTCAGTCGTAAAGCATCCCTGTGTTAAATCCCCAGTACTTCCCCACAAAAAAATAACAATAATAAATAGAAAGAAATAAAAATTTTAAAATAAAGAACACAACTAAATGTAAAAGAGGGAAAAAAATTCTGTATGTATACATTGAATCCCTTCAAAATAGACCAAAAGAGGGGAAAAAAAAAGGTTTGAAGGGGGAAAAAAAGTGGTAAAAATAGATCAATAAACAAACAGAAAGACCAGAAACTGCTGGTCAAGGAGGAGCCAGAGACTCAATAAGCTGCAGACCCTCTTCTTTGGTGAGGGCAGTGAAGCCCACCGTTGCCTAGGTAAGGTCCATACCTACAATTTGAAACCAAAATTCAACAACCATCATGGGAAGCAATAGCCCAATGTCAACACACCCCCACTGTCTCGTTCAACATTAATCCAACAACATTAACCACCTTTTAAAAACTTTTTCATAATATTTGTACTAATAAGTCATTATAAAATAAGAATTTAGATAAACCTATTCTCAGTTTTTTGAAGATTATTATTTTTTAAATCTGTGTTGCAGGGTGGCTTCTACAAAAACGATGCTACCTTTTTTAACAGAATTGCTGTTTAACTACTTTTATTCAGTGATACAATTCAGTTTTTTATTCTAGAGAGAAGAAAAAAGACTGTCTGAAAGGTGATGTTAACCCATTGAGTATGATATTCTTCCACGTTTGCATGATTTTCACAATATGCCTCAAAGATTCAAAATCCACTCAGTTAGTCTGAGAATCTCCAGAAAGCCACTTTCAAGTCCTCTAGTAAAAAATACCCCCATTTTATTCCAAGCAGTTTGGAGCAACTATAAAACTCACAGAAACTTTTAGCTGTTTCTGATGCTGTGGGATCACAGGACAATGGGGTGGCCATCTATCTCATTTTCTATCAGCCTGGGAGTGTCAGTTCTTCCTACGGAAGAGGCCAGTAGGTGACAAAAGGTGACAGTCTAGGTAACAACATAGAGCCAAACAGGAAGCTATCAGGACATGGTCCAGGGATATTTTCACAGGAAAGTGGCAAACTCAACAGAAGACAAGATCCTACAAGACTGGACATACTAGCAAGAAAGAGAACCTCAGGAGAAAATCCCAATATCTACTTTCAGTGTCAAGGAGAGGAGAAAATGCATTCATCTGATTTAAATAAATAAAATTTTAACAATAAATGAATAAGTAAATAAAGTTAAATGCACCTAATCATAAGCTCCTAGAATGAAACGTTTAAACTATAACATTTAAAGTGGATTCACTTTAACCACTAAAGTGGATCTACCAGCTCAAGCCAATTTAGAAAAGGATATGTATATCACCAAGAGAATCTGCTCTCTTAGGTTCTTCTAGTAAAACGATTACACAGTTATTCACCCTGCTGTCACAAGTAGCTCAACCCTATCTAAATAAACTTAAAATGCATATATTGAGTGTTACCAGTGACATTCACAGGGAACATTATTCCCCTTGTTATCTGCTGGGATGGCTGACATGAATTATGTACTTAAAAGCAGAAGTGGCTACAGAAGGAGTAAAAGCAAAGACATGGAACAAAAAGCTGAACAGTGAACTAACACGTTCTCTCCTTGCAGTCTAGATGTGCTCAGGGTGAACAATTTGCCTTTAAGCCATTAACTGTTCTAATGGAATCACTTGCTAGAGAAATTACCTATGCCTTAATTTTATGTAGCTCATCACACAAAAATGAGAAAGCCAGCTGGACTTTGTGTTCACACATTGGAGGATTTCCCCTACCCCAGGGGAAGGTTAAGAAGCTTTTGTTTTGCATTCCTAAGGAAAGTGGCAAACAATGATCATGATGACAACATGGACCCCTGTGTGCGCCAGGCAGTCTCACATGTATTATCTCATACAGTCCCAGAGCAAAAGAATTCAAGGGCTTGAAAAGGAAATGGGGTTTTGTTCTAAGGGATGAGGTTGGGAGTGGACTAGAAAACAATTGGAAATCTCTAAGTTGGGGGAAATGGTTCTGGTTCTTGTTCAGAGGAGACCACTATTTCCTTTCCAACACAGTGTCCTGGTGGGATAGAGTATGATAAAAATGACTCATAGGAGCTGGCCTTAAGTACCACAAAAAATTTTCCACTGGTTTAGCTGTTCATACTGGAAATGATTGCTCTGGACATCAGATCAACCCACATTTAAATGTTCCAAGTGGGCATGAGACAATGAGCAGGGTCTGATGGAGAATGCTCATGGAAGACCAGAGCCCTCACCCCAGATTTCTGGCCAGATTTAGCTTTCAAAGACTTGTTGAACTCTAGGGTAGGGAATGGCTTTCCAATCATAACTGACACTGGGTATCTTGCTAACCTATGTGTACAGAGACTTAGATTGAATTTGATTCAGAAAAATAAAGCAATATGACATGTCTTGCACTTGAGTGTTATGAAACAAATACATCTCTGCCTTGTTTGCTTCACTTTCTCCATCATAGTCAACACAAGCTTTCCCTCAGCACAAATGCACTGTTCTCAAATAATATCTGCACTGAATTCAGCTGTTACCCAGGGTTTTTAGTGTTATCATTCTGTTAATACTTAGGCCATAACATAGCTGTGTTATAAATTTAATGAAGTTGAGAAATACCATCTACTAGCAGTTAATGGATGAAATTCGTGAAAGGATGGGACAGAATTCTAAGTTCAAAGCCAACCACTGTGACTATGGTGGAGGTAAATACCTCGAGGTCCCTGGTAGGCATTTCTCTTTCTAAGCCAGTCCTGTCTATATGCAGTGGCCCAAACGTGTGTTAGGAATGGTAAAAACTGTCATGGTCTTCCGTCAGTAAAGACACCTCTTCAGATTTTTATATCTTGTGGTTGGCTAAATAATGGCCCAAAGATGGTTGCACCCTAATCCTCAGAACGTGTAAATGTTATTTTATATGACGATAGGGACCTTGAAGATATACTAAGTTAACGGTCTTGAGATATGATTAACCTGGATTATCCAGGTGGGCCAATGTAATCACAAGTGTCTTACAAAAGAAAGTGAAGAGCTAAGAGCTAAGAGGGAGGAAGCGTTTATGTGGTTATAGAGGCAGACATTGGAGTAATGCAGTGATAAGACAAGGAACATAAAAGCAGCTTCCAGAAGCTGGAAAGAATAAGGAACAGATTCTCCTCTGGTCTCCAGAAGAACTCAGCCCTGCCTGTACCCTGATTTCAGCCCAGGAAAACGTGATTTCAGACTTCTGACTTACAAAAATAAAACTAATACATCTATATTGTTCTAAACCACAGATTTTGTAGTAATTTATTATAGCAGTCATAGGAAACTAATTCATATCTCTTCTTTTTCACATTCAGATAACTTGATCATTTAAATCGAGCATTTTTTAATAGCTGGCCTAAAAGTTAAACTGGTCTAATAGTTTACTTTTTCTATTCATATTTTAAAATTCATGCATTTCAGATCAAAGAGAGAGAACAGAATCCATCTGCAATGATTACAATAAAAACATGGAGTGCCTACATGCTGAAGCTTCCTCACACATCTGATCTAGAACAGTTCTTACTATCACCCTGAAGAATAGGTGGTCATTTCCCAGTATTTTACAGAAGATGAATCAGGTCCAGAGATGAAGTAATTGCCTTCCTCAAACTGTAACTCCCCCAAGAAGCTTCTCCCTCTTATCTCTCCCATCTCTCATGGGGCAGGTGGGACCAGCCAGGCTCTCTGGCAGCTTCTGCATTCTCTCAGCACCGAGTTATAACTGGTGCACCCCTGTGTGGGTCACAGGCCCACCCTCTCAATAGCCTGGAAGGTAGGAACTATGCTTCACTTCTCTACTACTCTACAGGAGTGGCTGGGATACACTTGAGGCGCAATATATGTGGATAAATGTATTTAGTACAAAATTTAGTACGAACAAAATTTATGAATTTTGTAAATAATTCCTAAAAGGATGCTGGCAACCTTTAAGGGTTCATGCTGTCCAGACAAGATGTCAGGAATCTTCTGGTTTTCCCACATGTTCTGTGACCCCAACCAGACTTCTAAATTAGAAACAAGCTCTCATTGCATATTTCAAATTTAGGGAATTACACAGGAGATTTGTTAAAAAATAAGCACCTCTGATTCTTTTCTCCAGTCGTCTTCACCTAATGCCATACTAAATTCAAAATTACATAAATCTCTCCTCTAAACTATCCTATGAAATCCTCAGTGTTTATCTAAGACAAAAATATCCCATTTCTAGATAAAGTACCTACACTATTTTTTTTGACAACCTACCTTGCTGATAATGTTTTTAGTCATTAATTTCAGATTCAGGAAGAGGGAATTCAGCCATTTGTCATAGTCCTACAGGAGTCACACACATTTCTGCTGAATCAAGCACAAGATAATGCTACGCGAGCCACTCAACTGAAACCCGTCACCTCAGCCACCGTATGTTACTAACTATTAAAACAAAATGGGAATCGGTTTTTCAACCCAATAGTTTATCTAAAATTTTCTCCTAGGCAGGTTTGCCCTTTATATTATGAATTTCATTTTGCTGTAAGCTCTTACATTTATATTACTGCTTAACATGCACTCTTCATAGAAATCTTGCCTAACAATTTCTACCTATATTTATTCATGCTGAGAATTCTGCTTAACTACTAGCCTAAAATGCAGTACAGTTACCAGGGAAATAATATTTCCTGTTATTTCAGAACTGTGAAGGTCAAACCAGTTTCATGCAAAGGGAAATGAAATGTTTTGTGTCTTTAGACTGTGTCATATAATTTAAATACTTTCTTCACTGTTTGTGGCGGAGACTTCCACTCTTCCCATCTTCCTGTCTTCACCATTGTCCTTCGCTGCTGCCTCTCCTATATCTTTTCAACTGAGCAAGGTTGTTTCTAATGCTCTACAACCCATTCGAATTGTGGAACATGTACAATCATTAAAAAATGACTGTTTTATCAAAAGTCAGAAAATTATATTAGTAAACTAGTTCTGAAAATTTAATCAAGTAAGTAATCCCTTAGATAGTTTATTTGATTTTCTATAATAATTTTGAGGAGACAGATGATTCATAGGGATTGTTTATTGGATTTCTTTGTTGTTGTTGTTGTTTGTTTGTTTGTTTTGTACCAGGGATTGAACCCAGGAGCACTTAACCACCGAGCCACATCCCCAGTCCTTTGGTTATTTTTTTTTATTTTTAGACAGGTCTTACTAAGTTACTGAGGCTGACTTTGAACTCACCATCCTCCTGCCTCAGCCTCCCAGGTCTCTGGGATTATAGGCATATGCTACCATGCCCAATTTGTTTATTGGATTTCTAATAAAACTTGCACACAGTGGCAACATGAACCCAGCCCTTGGTGTAAGTGGCTACTTTCCAATGGAGTATTATGGCATAGTAATTGCTTGACTAAAGTCAGAAAGACCTGGGCTTTAAAGTGATTTCTACCAGTCATTTGTGAATCCAGGTAGGCTACCTAAACTCCTCTGTTCAGCATTTAACGAGTTGAGCATCCCATGATCTATTATTATTTTTACTCCTTTTTTACGGAATTGCCACAAAATGAACCTAAGTAGAATTGCAAAATTTAAAAATAATTCTTCACTGAAAATCCAGTGTGTGCTAAAACCAGGCAAGGAGCACCTCAGTGTGGCTAAGAGTGGAAGGGGGAAGTTTCACAGGACCAAATTTGGGCCACATAGAGCCAGGCAAAGCACAATGCAAAAAGAATGGAGCAAACTTAGATAGAATTTGGAGAAATATCAGTGTCAGGGGAGTCCCATCTGTGGATGAGTCAAAGCAACAAGTAAAATCCTAACAATCTGCAAAGATGGGCATTTAAGTGGCCTTACAATTGTCCATTCATTTTCATTGACCACTGCATGATTCACTGTCATGTTGAGATCAGTGGGCAAGAAAGAAATGAAGTTACAGCTAACTTTCTGAGAATTTCACATAAATCTTAGCTTACCACTTTCTCATACAGCATCATCTTACTAATGGACATGTATTTGTGTTATATATGAGAATATCATCCAACACGTGTTCTGCAATTGTAGTGGGTTGAATGGTGGCTCCCAGAAACTGTGGGTGATCTTATTGGAAAAAAGGTCTTTGCAGATATAATTAAGTCAAGGATCTCAAAATAAGATCATCCTGATAAACTATGTAGACCTTAGATCCATTGGCAATTCCCTATCACAGACAGAAAAGGAGAAGACAAAAACATAGAGAGGAAGGCGATATGAAGACAGAAGTATAGTAACAGGTTCCCAGATGAGCAGGCATAGTGGAAGCCTGACTCAAGTCCTAGAAGATAAGCAAAGCATTAATTCATTTAGTACTTTATACTTTATAGAAAGTCCAGCATTTGATGGATGTGGTCCAATCAAAGAATATAAGCTGAGGTAGTAGGAGATATTTCGGTGACTTGGAGGCCATCTGAACGCCTTGGGCTTATCCTTGACCTATGGGCAGCACTGCCATTTCCAGGTCTTATTAATGAATGGACCTAACATCCTCCCTTGGTCAGATAGCTTGAGAAGCCAAGGACATTTGGTCATTGGAGAAGGATGCCAGTGGCTATCATCGTGAGGCAGTGCTGGATCTATAAGACATCACCTCCTTAGCTTCAGCTTCACCCTGTGGTCAGTTGCCACTACCAGGCACTTTTCCAAGGTCTTACATTTGATGAAGATAAATTCAGGCGTCAGTGTTCCTGACTTAATGTCTCACCATGTCTTCAACTCAGTATCTCCATTCCAGAAGGAATAACAATGAGAGAACAATGCTTCTATTCAAAGGAATGTCTTTCTCTTGTGACCACCGCGAAGATTTCTAGTGAATGTGGCAGAGTTTAAGCTCTCCTCTTTTAAAACAAAATCAAAACTATAATGTGAGGAGAAATCATAACTCAAACTATAAATGTATATATGTGCACAGCCTCAATGATGAGCCATATTTAAAGAAATTTTCCAAGGATAGTGTTAACCCTCATTGGGAGAGAAAAGTGAGAGCAGAGCCTGGATGGCACAGATCTCCAGCCTGCCAGAGAGGTCACCCGATGAGGAGTGAAGTGACAGCTCCCTGCTTGGAAAGGCAGAGACTGGATATGTTCCTACAGCTGGTTTTGTTTTGTTTTGCTTCGTTTTGTTACTGGGGATTGAACCCAGGGGTGCTTAACCACCAATCCACATCCATCCCAACCACTTTTCATATTTTATTTTGAGTCAGGGTCTCAGTAAATTGCTTAGGGCCTCGCTAAGTTGCTGAGGCTTGCTTTGAACTTGCAATCCTCCTGCCTCAGCCTCTGGAGCCGCTGGGATTACAAGCATGTGCCATTGTACCTGGCCCTAAAGGAGTTTGACGACTTTGGCAAAGGAGATGCAAAAGGATCAGTCCACATATTGGGTAGGCAGAGAGAAGAAAGATGGAGGATAATAAACAGTTCTTGTAAGATAAGAGAAAAACACTAAATCAAGATGCAGACATTCTTTGACATAGGAATTTTCAATGTGACCCCCAAAGATATTCAGCTACATGTGAGCAGCATCTACCCCACAATCGAGGACTTTTTCTCTACAGTACAAAGCTTAAAATGACAATTGACTAAGGTGCTCATCCTTGCAGCCCTTCACTGTGCTTCATCTAAACAAACAAACAAACAAAAGCTGTGCCACTATAAAGTAAGTTCCTAGCCCTGTTGCATTGATCATTGACTGTGTTTTCATGCTCTTCCATTCCCTGCAGCCTTTTACATTGTTCTTATTTCTGTTAGGGTTTTTTTTTTCTCACATTTCTTTTGGAGCTCTACCAGTTCACTACTTGTCTCCTTCTGCTATTTTATCATTTTTATTTGGCTTTCTCACTTCTTCTCAATGCTCTTATTTCAAAGGAGCATGTTTTCTTTACTTTTTTTCGGTGCTAGGATAGGATCCAGGTCCTTGCACAGGCTAGGCTAAGTGTCCCATGTCCCCACTGCCACTACCACCACCACCATCACCTCTTTCTTTTTTTCCCCTTTATTTCTTTTGTGTGTGTGTCCTGGGGATCAACCCAGGTCCTCATGCACACTTGGTGTGTTCTCTTCCACTGAGTAGGACCATGTTTTCCTTAGTTTTGCTAAATGATCCAGATTCTTCCCTCCTTTAAAAAACAAAGTCTTAATTCTAAGATGAATAATTACTAGAAATGAATCATATGAAATATGTAAAGAGATACTATAATATAAAATTATACATATGTATTTCATATTTATATTTCTTATAATATTATATATACTACTATATTTTTATATGTAAATACATTCAGAAAAAACAAAAACAGAGCCCTGGGTTCCCTATGGCAGGGAAAATCAGTCTCTGGGACAGGAGTTCCCTGCATTTCTCCTTAGCTAACAAATCAAACTTTCTTTTTCCTTAAAAAAAAAAAAAAAAAAAGATAAGATAAGGCCAGAAACACTACACCAGAAAAGCATGTTTTTAAAAGGCAAATAAAGGTCAGGTAGGAAATAACTTTCCTATAAAACTAATGAAATGAAATAAACAGGAAAATAAAATCATAATTGAAATGAACAAAATATTAGAAATGTCAAAAAAATTCAGACATTATTAAAAACAAAGTTATAAATATAGAGAATCACATCAACGAACCTGAGCAGAATAAAATGAAAAGAATAAACACTGTGCAAATGTGGAAAAATTAAAGAATATGACAGACAAATTCTAAAATATGCATAAGTGTTGCTAGAAAAGGAAAGAAACCAAATGAGACACAAGTTTGCTAAAAGATAAAATAGAAAAAATCTTTCAGAAAATAAAATATTCTTTTGTATTGTTTGTTCTATTTAGTTAGACTCGACAGCAGAAGGCATTGTGATTCATTGTACCCAAATGGAGTACAGCTTTTCATTTCTCTGGTTGTACATGATGTATAGTCATACCATTCATGTAATCATACATGTACATGGAATAATGATGTCTGTCTCATTCCACAATCTTTCCTCCCCCCATGTACTCCCCCCTCTCATTTCCCTCTACACAATTCAAATTTCCTCCATTCTTCTTTTATTCCCCCCACCCCAATTATGTATCATCATTCACTTATCAGAGAAAACACTCAGCATTTGATTTTTTTGGGGATTGACCCATTTCACTTAGCATGATATTCTCCAACTCGATCCATTTACTGGCAAATGCTGTAATTTTATTATTCTTTATGGGTGAGTAATATTCCATTATGTGCAGAAAATAAAATATTAAAAAGGCATATTGTAACTCTCTAAAACTGAAATAAACTTTCAAGTCCAAGATTTCAAAGATGAACTTTAAGATACTATAAGCACCCATGTCAAAAAAATATATCAACTCACTTCTATGGGTGGATGTATAAGGAATGAGTTCATTTGCCATGAAAACTTTAGTTGTCATAAGGCAGTGAAGCAAGCCTAATGGGGCTAGGCAAAAGGAAAATATAATATGTAAATCTCTTGTTCCTAGTCAAGTTATTTTCACAAATAAAAGCAAATAACATGAAGTTCTTCTTAATCATGAAGTTATTCAAAAATAATTGAGAAAATAATAGTTTAAAATGGTTAAGCACTTTTATTTCACTTAAATATAAAGGCTGGGTATTGCTGTGAAAGAATAAAATATGTTATAAATCATGAATAGGTTGAAAAACAATCTAATATTCAAAGTGAGAATGAAAGAAGAACATGGTATAAGGAATATAAACACATGGACTTTTCTAGTTTTGCAAAGCAAATTATCCATAGATTCTTTAAAGTTGACAAGACAAGCAATAAAACAATCTTATTTTAGAATATAAAGAAAAACAAAGATATACAAAAAATAATGTAACCAGGAAAATTAAAATAATATGCATAGTCTGTCATGTGAGACTATACTAAAATGATTTTGTCTTCGTAAACCATACCACAAAATGTGATCCCAGAAAAGAAAACTGTTCCAGATAGTATATAGTAAATGCTCTATTTTGGAGCAGTGGAGAGAGGAAGAGATGTGCTGGGGAACTATCTGGAAATGGATCTGTTTAGATTCCTACCTCACTCTTATCAAAATAAATTCCAAATAGATCAAAAACTTCATTGTAAATACACTATCCTTTGATCCAGAAATTCCCATTCTAGGAATTCTTCTGAATTATGTATTTGCTAATAAGCAGCATACGTGTTAATGTGGAATGATTTCTAGGATCTGTTTTTAAATTAAAAGGCAAGGTATAATTCAGTATGTTTTAGACTTCAGTATTTCTAGACAGGACATGCAAGAAACTGAATGGTGGTACTCTCCTGGGGAAAAGAGACTCGTGAACTGTATATTTGACATCAGAAGGACACATTTCTTTAATCACACAACCATCTGTATATTTGGATTTGTATTCTTGGAATATATTGCTCTTTGGATTACTAAAACGATATCTGAAAGCCCCAGGAAGCAGAGGCCAAGAAGTTAGGCACTGAACTGCACATCCTGGGACCCTCGATCCCAGCGAAAGGTACTTACTGCTCGAGTTACAGGCAGTGTTGATGTGGATTATAAAATATTTGATTAACTGAAACCACAAACCTGAACAATACATGGGGTCAAATGATATTACACTGCTGTGATATGTCAACTATTCGAGGAGTTAATTATTAGTCACTGGCCTAACAGTCTTTAGGACTATGAAAATAGAAAGATTATAGTCATTATTACATTCTTTAAAAAAATAACATGGTTTAGGAAAATTATAGAACTTTACTTCAGCATGGAATCTGATCTCATTTACTTAAGGGCAGATGCTTTACCTTCAAGGCACAATTAAAATAAACAGTGAAAAATATCTGGCGATGTCTAAGGGCCCAAGGGTCATAGTCAAAATAATTCTTTTGCAGCGAAGTTTAATAGGAAATTTTTATTTCATGGAAATAGATCTCCAGTTCTTAAACAAGGCTTTACTATATTCTTTGTGTTAAGTCATTAAGTTTCAGTGCTCCAAAAGTAGGCTTGGAGTTAAAATTTCACAGGAACTTTATTTAAGCCAAAAAGAAAGCAAGGCCTAGAAGATAGCTCACATGAGAGTGATGTACCCATTTCCTAATGCATTTTTGTGAGACAAAGAAAAAGCTCACATTATATGAACTGAAGGCATTTTATAGTTGAAGAAAAGGGTGCACTTTTAGGGCAGATGAAGGTGGTGCATTCCACCTGGTAAAAGGTAAATAAAGAATTGTTAGGCTATCACTGCAATTTAATGACCTTTCACTCCCTAAGTGGACTACAGTCTTCATCTGCTGTACATTTGAAATAGGAAAAAGAGTCATGAGCTTCAGAAACACATTTAATGTAGAGAATCTAGGGGGGTAGATCTATAAGATCAGCAGAAATTAAAAAGTATTCACTAAAGAGTACAAGATTCACTATTTATATAGTGTTACTTAAAACTTGTTTATAATACATATCTTCATTATTACTTGGAAAATATATGTATATTATAAGTGTAAGAGCAGTGCAATATATAAAAGCTAAATAACCTTGCAATTTTTACTAGTCACCTCAACTTTTTTTAAAAAAAATTTTTATGTGTTCTAATTTGTTGTACATGACAGTGGAATGCATTTATACATTTTGATAGATCATACATAAATGAAGTGCAATCTCTCATTTTTCTGATTATTCTTAGTGATGGAAAATGATATTTCAAGTCTAACAGACTTCTGTCAATCAGTGATTTTTTTCTGGCAAAGTCCCATTTTATCTTACCAGTTACAACTGGGAAATTGCTTTTTTTCATGGTAAAAACCAACCAAAAATTATTTGAGTATAAACTATCTATAAAGCCCTATGCTAGTCTCTGTGACATGCCAACTTATTTTTGAATAGTCTCAAGACCTCTGATGGGAGAATACCACAGAAAATCCAACTCAGCCTTGTTCAGAGTGTCCTTCTCATCTGAGCACAAGAATTCTCACAGGCTCTAGGTAACATAGGTAAGCAAAAGTCATCATGAAAGGAATACAAGCACTTAAATTTTCCTGAAATAGGGGCTGGAGTTGTGCCTCAGTGGCAGAGGGCTTGCCTAGCACATTTGAGGCACTGGGTTCAGTCCTTAGTACCACATAACAAATAAAATAAAGGCATTATGTCCATCTACAACTACAAAAATAACTTTTAAAAATTCCTGAAATAAAATTTGGTCCTACACAAACATTTCTTCCCACCTAATACATTTGTAAGTCATTCTTTCTTTGACTATTTACAATATTCCTCAGTACAGTGCAAATAAAGTCTATGATTGTAAACTACATTTCAAATTCTACAAAATATACAAGCTGCCCAGGAGCAGTGGCACACGCCTGTAATCCCAGTGACTCATGAGGCTGAGAGAGGAGGATCGTGAGTTCAAAGCCAGCCTCAGCAAATTAGCAAGACCCTGTCTCAAAATAAAAAATAAAGTGAAATAAAGTTTATCATGATAGTAATGAAGGTAATATTGAACACTGTTGAAATCATATCCAAAACCATTAAGAAATAAAAATTTTCTAGAATAGGGTCAATAAACAGAAGAAAAAGAAATAAACAATCATGCATGCTTAATTCTGTTTGACTTTGCTGAAATTCTTCAATATGTCAAGCTCTTTTAACCAAAAATGGGATATTTTTAGTTATTACTTTTTAAAGTAACTTTAAGCCCCATTCTATCTTCTTACCTTCTTGAACTCCAATTTTACACATACTAAATGTGTTGCTTTTGTCTAGCAGGTGCCTGAGGCTCTATTTTTTATTTTTAAATCTTTATTCCCTGTTTTCTTAGGATTAGATCACTTCCATTACTCTATCTTCAAGTTCACTGACTGTCATTTATCATCATCTTTCTGCTGTGCCTATCCAATAAGTTTTTAATTTCAGATATTCTAATTTTTCAGTTCTGGAATTTTCACTTGTTTTTTATAGTCATATTTCTTTTATGAGGTTTTCTACCTTTTATGTATTACATTTGTTTTTATATATGAGACTCTAGTTATAATAGGCACTCTGAAAATTCTGTATACAAATTTTAAACTTGAGCTATTGTGAATTTGGTTTCCATTGATTAACTCTTCTTTTAAGAATGAATAACATTTTCTTGTCTCTTAATATTTTGTGCAATTTTGAATTATATCGTGGACATTGTGAATATTAAATCATAGAGATGCGATATTGTTATATTCTGCTGAAGATGAAAACCATTGCATTTGTTTGCTTGATTGCTTATTTATTTAAATAGCCAATTACCAAGGTTGTCATCAAATCTCAAATTATGCCTTTTTTAATTTGTTTTTTGGTACTGAGGATTGAACCCAGGGGCACTCCACCACTGAGCCACATCCCAGCCCTATTTTGTATTTTATTGAGAAACAGGGTCTCACTGAGTTGCTTAGGGCCTCACTAAGTCACTGAGGCTGGCTTTGAACTTGTGATCCTCCTGCCTCAGTCTCCCAAACCGCTGGGATTACAGGCGTGCACCACCGCACCCGGCTTCAGATTATGCCTTTTATGTAACAGATAAACATTCACATTTTTAACCTTTAGCTGAAATCTGTCCTTTATTTGTGTTGTCAGGAGTCATATAGAGATTTTTATCAGAAATTATGCATGGAATTTGGGCTGCCTCTCTAAGGCTTCATCATTGCTTTTTACATTTCCTGTGGATTCTGTGAAGTCTTTTCATCTGGTAGGTTGGAAGAAATAGTGCAAGCTTTCAGTTTGAATTTTAATTATCTTACATACCAACTGCTGCCATCCTTCAGACTTAAGCCATGAAAATGTTTTAAGTCGCACTGTGCCATCCCTTCTTCCAAATGCTGGCTACTCTAGAATGTCTTTCTGCTTTTGTTCACATTTCAGTGGCAGGATTTATAGTTGTTATCCATGGGCAAGGCATGTCTAGTAGGAGCTTATTCAGCCATGTCGAAAACAGAACTCAAGGATTCACACTTCAAAGAAAAAGGTTTAAATTAAATGTCAAAGAGTTAAAATAACTCCCCCTAATGACTTTATAAAACTGACTGATTTTATGGGCATCGTGTAAAACCAAAGTTAAAAAATGTCATATTTTGCCATCGTACAATTTTGTTAAATGTTACTATAAAAAATACAATTCCCTCTTCAATTTGTACATGCATAATTATAACAAATTTGCTTAAAAATAAAATTATCTTTCAACTTTTATTCTTCATTTCTTTTTTTTTTTTATTCTTCATTTCTTAAAGACCACCAAACCTATAAATTTTTCTAAAGTTCCTATTTACTATAAAATTTTGTCTTATATTTTATTCAGTTCAGTTTAAGTGGGTTTTTCCCCAGCTTCAATTATTCTCAGATAATGAGTAATTCCTTTACTTTCAAGTCTATCTGGCATATCTAAGCATTGCCAAATATGGGAAATACGCAGAACATAGTATTTTAGAATTAGGGCATATTCTAAACCCTCACTTTGCCCTGGTATCCGAATCTTTACTCCATGTTTTTATTAGATACTTTTCCTATGCCTGAAGTTAATATTCGTTCTCTCCTCTCTCTTATAAGCTTTGACTTTGTTATTTCCTCTTTGATATTCCCTCATATCCAACATCTACTCCATGGTGTGGTAGGCAGCTTCTGATATGACACTGAGAGATCTCTGCCTACTACTCTTCATGCCCATGTGTAATTCTGTCTTCTAAGTATGGGCTGTATCTGTGACTTGCTTCCAATGAATATGATACTGTAAAATAAGGGATGTTAGTTCCATGGTTAGGTTACAAACTGTTCTTTTTCTTGCTAGAAAATTCTATTTCTTTCTCAGCTTCTAGTCACCATATTAAAGAAGCCTACATGGAAATAAACAAGATGAACTCAGTCAAGACTTACTGAGGTATTGTGAACATCAATCTAATAGCTCTTGAAAATCTGATTCCTACAAAGAATCATATGAATTTAAAAACCATGTGGATTTTTCCCCAACCAGACTTTAAGAGGACCATATCTCAGTCAACATCTTAACTGCAACCTGTAAGAGATCCTAACTAAAGTAGAAGATCCCAAAGATCCAAATACCATCAAAGAAATTTAAATAACTAAAATGTCGTATTCTAAAATAGTGATTTGCAAATGTTAGCAAGCATCAGAATTATCTGTGGGGTTTGATAAAGCATAGATTCCTGGTTTCTCACCACCAGATGATTTTGATGATGATAGTCTGAGGTCACACTTTAAGAATCCTTGTTTTGTTGGGTTTTGTTTTCATGATAGGGTCTCACTATATTGCCTAGGCTGGTCTTGAATTCCTGGGCTCAAATGATCCTCCTACATCAGCTTCACAATAACTGGGACTACAAGCATGCATCACCATGCCCAGCTTGAGACTCAGTATTTTATATTACTCTTGATTACATTCTGAAAAATAGATGGGGGAGAAGGGTAAGAGAGGGACCTATTGATGTTGCAAGAATAACTGGCTACTAGATTTCTGGCTTAACCAATTAGGGATGTTAGGGATCATTGCATGATCATGTAATTTAAGGCAGAATTGGTCAAAGGTCAAGTAAAAGGAGAATGATAAAATGTAATAACACAGCAGTCACTGACAACCTCAATGGGAACAATTTTGGTAGAACTGGAGGGAGGGATGGACTGTAGCTAACTTGCAATGCAGAAGGCAAATGCAGTCATGGGTGTGTAGAACTCTTTAAGAAGCTTGGTAAATGGAGGATAAATAAATAAGGCTGTATCTAGAAATAGACACTGGACTGGACAAGTAATTAAAGCCTTGGCATAGTAGAAAGAACAATCGGATCTGTCTAATTCATCATTCTGTTAATTAAATGAGCAGACAGCTTTCTGCATGTTAGTTTGAATTGTGAAAGGGGAAAGTCTGAGTTCAGGAAGTGGCAGGCTCCAGTGGGAGTTCTGACATTTAGAAAATAGATGGGCTGGTTACTTGATAGGGTGGGAGAAGGGCATCTGTTCACAGGGCAATGTGGTGCTGTGAGGACACTGAGTATTTCTGATGGATATGAAATGGATATCACTCTTGTATCTTGCTTTAGATATTAAGAGGCTTCAAAGTATACCTCCTTTTTTCCCCAATAATTTTACTCCTGGAATAATTTACCCTGATAAAGTGGTTCTAAATAGGTGCAAATTATTATAGACAAAGATGTTCATCAGAGCATTCATTATATCCCAAAATTTTTAAATTACTTACTCGTCAAACAATAAAAAATAAGTTAAAGAGACAATAACATACCCAGTTAATAGAACTATACTGCATTTTAAATACACAATAACATAAAGAAATATTTACAATGTATTGTGCATTTTTAAATTTCTTTAAAGGCTTTATATGAAAATGGAGAGTGGTAAGGAATGAAGACATGAGAAGATAACTGAAAGGAAATATGCCCAATTGTACATAGTTGCTGCATTTGGATATTTAAATAATTTAAGACAATTTATTTCTTTTAAAATTCTTCCATTTTGATTATATTTAGAACTTCTTCACCATTCATAGTAAAAAAAACACTACCAAGAAGAGAGTAAATATAATAAAAATATAAATACTATGTCCTTAGAAAGCCATCACATAGGTAGGAAGGATAGCATTAGAAAAAAGTATCTACTTCATTTAGATGTTTTTTTCTAAACTTATGCTCCTACATTTTCACATTTTAGGGAGGGGAATAATGATGAAGAGGGATAACATTTGCGTTTTTTAAAATTCTTTTCTATTTTCTAGTATGTAAAGCAACTGGGAAACTAGATGTACTTCCTAAGTCTGGATCTGTATCTATCCAAATAAAGAAAGTGTAAGAATAATTATTTTTCCCCCGATATCAAAACTGAGATCTTCAGATTCAAAACAGAGACACAGAAAGCAAGAAACTTGAAACAGCAGTTTGGTAAATGCATTAAATATAACTCCTGGCTCACTTCCCACAGATAGGAAATCCGTACTTGTCACGACATCTAACAAGATCATCATTCCTATAGACCCTTAACCTTTCTCAGTGACTCATGAAACTTTTGCTTCTGGGTTTGGGAGCTTTCATAAAATCAGAATCTCTCCTCCTCGAGTCTTCAAATTTTACTATGGAATTGATGCCTAAGAAGAGTTTTAGATTTGTCCATTGAGGCCAATCCTGTGTCATTTCTCATCTTACAGACTGAGTCTTGAAAATGACTCACAAGTAATCAATGTCTTTTCTGATTTGAGTGACTACAGTGATGCTCTATTCCTTCCAAGAGTAGGGGAAATTTTTAGACCCTCCTTCTCAAATTTGAAGGCAGTAATGGATGGTAGAATCTTAATTAGAATTCATTGACATTGGAGAGAACAGCTTTATTTGGTTTTGAGCACCTGTGCTTCAACCATTGACTTCCAGAAAGGGACAGTAAGATAACCAACCACATGTATTGAAGATTCCCCTCCTGATATTTCACCCATATAGTAGACCTGGCATTAAAATAAATACAAACCCAAAACTACACACACACACACACATTTCACCCATATAGTAGACCTGGTATTAAAATAAATACAAACCCAAAA
>JAJEJO010001779.1:51486-150168 GCA_020662805.1 Glaucomys volans
ATATTTCTTGGAGGTTTTGTTCATGATTCCTAACCATCTTCTCTGTTTGTTCGACTTCGTTTTCAAGATTAAATATTTTGTCTTCATTGTCTGAGGTTCTGTCTTCCAAGTGATCTATTCTGTTAATTATGCTTTCTATTGAGTTTTTAACTTGGTTTATTGTTTCCTTCATTTCCTTGTTTCCTTCAAGGATTTCTGTTTGTTTTTTTCTCAGAACTTCTATCTCTTTATTGAAATGATTTTTTGCTTCCTGCAATTGCTCTATTAGCTGATTATTCATAGCCTGAATCTGCTCTCTTGTCACATCATTCTCTTCTTGGATCATTTTAATTATGAACATTCTGAACTCCCTTTCTGTCATTCTTTCTACCATGCTGTCTTTGGGTTCTCTTGATGTATCATCTAGGTTTGTTTGGGACACTTTCTTCCCGTGTTTTCTCATGTTGCTCGTGTATCTTCCCCTCTAGTAGTGCAAATCAGAGGGATTGCAATTTCCCTATAAAGACTTAAAGTGTCCCTGCAGACTTCCAGTAACTCACCCGATGTTTAAGGCATGCTTGATCAAGTGGTGACCCAAGAAAGCTGCTGTCCCACTACCTCCAGGTTGGGAATGATCAATGCTTCTGGGCAGAGGCAACCTGGTGTTGATAGACAATCAGATACAGCAAGGTGCTATACCCTGGGCCAGGATGTGGACCTGGGCACTAGACCAAGTTGGGGTCGGGGCACAGAACTGTGCTCAGTGATGGAGACACTGGGCTTGAGAGCCCAGGCAGGCCTGAGCTCCTTGCTGGGGGCTCAGTCGGTGGCAGGTGGTCACTTTCTGCCAGGGAAGCTGTAAAATAGCGCCGAAGGGCCTAAACTCCCTGCCGGAGCCGGCGACTGCTTCCGCTCCAGGCCAGATCTCTCCAGGAGCCGCAGCGCCGAGGCCCCACTGGACGACCAGAGCTCAGCTCTGAGGACCCAGGCAGCTGAAGATGGTCTCTCTCTGCCAGGGAAGCTGTAAAATGACCGAGAACAAAATTTTCTATATGTATTGGCTCATAGACATACTTGAAAATAGAAAATTATTCGTCTGTGTCTAAACCAGCAAATAGACTAATCCCTTAGCTGACTACAATATAAAATTTGTTTGGTTATGAAGTAAAATGAAAATTTCAATTTACATATTTAAGCAATAAATGTACAAAGATATCTGAATCATTTACCTGTTTTACTTATTTTTTTAATTTTTCCATTAATTAAATCAGGAGCAATGGAATTTTATGCATTTCCATTGTTTTCAGTTTCATTAACATCCAATTTGGAAAAATTTAATTCTTTGTGGACAACCCTCATGATGTAAATTCACAACAATTGCAATTTATTGTCTATACATATCTGACAGTGAAATGTTGAGTTGTATTTTACTAAGCTTTTAGATCTTGAGCTAATTAGATTTCCACCTCTATTCTAAAAGCAATGTAGAATGATTAATATGGAATGTTCATGAAATGTTAGCTAGATGCATAATAAATCTGATAATACCAAGGACTCTTCAAAAGAGCAATTGACTTATATTTCTTATATAAAACTATATTCTAAAAATGGATCCTTACAGCAGAAAGGGAAAGATCTCTTTCATTTTAACATAAGTTTATAATTTAATCATTTTGTATCAGTAACTAAAGGAAAACTGAAGGCCATGGTAGCAGATACTATAACAAAACTGTTTGAATTCATTATGCTTGTGCTTTAACATTTTTGAAAACCATCCCCAGACTCTTGATGGTTCCATTTTCTCCCAAATAAATAGAAACCTGTGAGCATCCTCCTCTCAGGTTCACTTTCATCTCTGTCAAAGACACCACAGTCAATCACCTGAACACTTTGTCAAGTCCCTCATAGACATCACCGCTACTAAGCCCAAATCTGAGCAGAGCAGCGCCTTCCCCTTTCCGCTTTCCCCTTGCTTTGGAATTCCAGATCATCTCCCCAAACCCCCTGGGATCTTCTTTCCTCCACATCATTTTCTGGTAGTTTTTAGCTTGCCCTCACTGATAGATTCTTCCCTCAGTGAACAGATACAGTCAAGCCCCTCCAATCCCAAAGATACACAGAGAACAACCTCCTCAACCCAGCCCATCCATTTATTCCCCTTTCTCCCTTCTCCTCAAACTTCTTGTGAAGAGAATCCAAATAATTCAAAATATCTTCTGTGTTCCAGTATCCTAAATGTTAAAGGAAAATTGGACTTGAATGTCATCTTTGTTGATGGTCTTTTGTATCTAAAAGCGGGTGTAATGGACTTGATTGCATCATGGAACTCAGCCATAGGCAAAATCTGATATGGCTATCTTCACTATTTAGACTTTTTAATAGAACTGGAAGAAAATGAAAGAAATTAGTCTTTCAGCAACGAACTGAAAGACTAATGAGAAGAATATCTAACAATCACTTTATATTATTTTAAGTAAAATATAAAGAGATCCTATATGGAGTCTCGGGCAGTGGGTGGGGGAAAGAACATGAAAGTAGAAGGCAGACTATTAAAGTGAAAGGGGGTCGGGGACAGGGGAGAGGATAATGGGAGTGGATATAATCCAAGTATGTTCTATGCATGTATGAATATGCCACAATGAAACCCATTATTCTGCATAATTAAAATGCATTAATAAAAGATATTTAAAGGGATCACTGTTGAAAAGTCTGACTAAATATGTCCCTTGGTGTTATGAACCTTTTACTCACTGTCCTATAAGAAGAACTTGTTAATTAACTTGGGGACCTGGTTAGGAGAAGGGTTTTAGCCAATAATCACCCTAAACATTACACTACCTGACTTCTAGAAGTTTTTTTTTTTTTCATTTTTCCTCTCATTTATGCATACTTACCTGCAGGTACTCACAAAATGCAAAATTTAAAAAATTGAACTTCAAATGAAGTTAAATACTGTAGCATTTACTATCATGATTTTGTTCCCAAAGCACAGTTGGTGGAAGTTGAGCCTGGGAGGTCATGCAGTAGTCATGCTACCATTGATTCAGGCCCTGGCATAATACATGACCATATTATAATTCTTATTTTAAGAAATTTGGCTGGTAGGAATGAAGAAAGAGGAATAACTGGGTGGGACAGCAGGATCAAGGAAGGTGTTTTACTTCCATTTATGATTGGAGAAGCTTTGCTATATTCATTTACTGAGGGGAGAATCAATCAAGAGATCAGCAAGCGTTGGCCCAAGTGTGAAGAAGGAGACCAGTTGAGCAGTCATGAAAGCAACTCTTCCAAATTCTTCACTTCATTTGATTGGCACACCCTGTGAAAATGCCAAAGACTAACAGAATCCTCTTCACAGAATCATTGTTGGTTTTCTTGAAAGAAGTGTACCTTTAGGGAGATGAAAGATTGAGCAATACAGCTAGTTAGTGACTGGTCTCTTGCAAGAATGTCTCTGAGGCTACTGCCCCCAGGCAAGATAGAAAAAGAGAATAGGAGAAAGGAGAGAGGGAATATTTGATACCTACTTAGCAAGTGGAATCACAACCATATTTCACAGCAGTCTTTTGTCTGTTTTCTACAAAATAAATTCAATTTCCCAATTGATTTATTGGTCACCACAAACACCTTACTTGCAGAAATTTGAATTACTACCAACCTGTGCCTGAGTTTCACATTGACTAACTGTACCTTCAGTATTTCCACATCTTCTTTTCCTTGGCAGGTCTACCCCTATATGCTGCTTAAGTAATACAAGTCAAGCATAGCAACCATTGAGTACCTACTGTTAAATAGACACTTGACATTTCACATCTTCCTCATCAAAACTCCACAAAATGAGCTTTATTAATTTCCTTCTTGCAACGCAGAGACCAAGGCTTAGAGAGGTTATCAACTTACCGAAGCTCATATAGTCAGCAAGGGTCAGAAACATGATTTAAACACTGGTATATATTCACATTCAAAGTTCAAATCTTCAACCACAGTACCCCACTTCCTAATGCTGTCTGGTACCCTTCCTCCTCAGTCTTTAGTCCCTCACTGCCATCTTTCTTTCAGGGTCCCATATTTCCCCAGTAGCTGAGAATCACAGTTACCCCAAACCACTGATTATTATTTATCTTTCTATGAGAGACCTAAAGCTTACAGCCATTTCTCTCTTAAAATGTGGACCCTGGGGGCTTAACCAACTTTGCCAAACTCGATTTCATAAGGAGTCAATAAGCAAGTATATAGTCTTGGCCATGACTTGAACTATGAATTGCTAATCCAGGTCCCAGAGCTTGTTAAATACATTTGGATAGAAATGTATGCTGTTTAGTACATAGTGAAGAGTATATACAGTTTTCTTTTAAGCATCACACAAGGAATAAATTCAACATTTCACAGTATTTAGGGTAGTAGTTTTCAAACATTTCTTTAAAAAAAGCTAACCCAACCTTTAAACAAAATTTGTCATAGGAAATGTTAACAGAAGGAAAGGGATAGCACATTCATCAGGGTAATATAGCAAAGTATAATAAATGACTATGAAGAAAGGTATAGCAGGGTTTAAGGAAAACAAAGAGGCTGTTGAAATATGTGGGATATAGTGTGTCAGTAGAATAAAGCCAGTGTTGATCAGTTGACACTCTCTTAAAGCATGAGGCTGTCATTGATTTTCTCACTTTCAGAAGACTGGAGTAAGGTTGTCCTTGACCAGCACATTTTCAGAAGCATGGCCACTGGAGTGTTTTTATTGATTGATTTTCATAGCTTGTACACTGATGCAAAGTAACCTTGACTTTTACATCATTAGGGGAAATATCAATTAGTATAGCCACCATAGAGACTAAAATATGAAGGAGATTCAAGATGGCAGATTAGAGGAAGGTTCCATGGATTCCAGTTGCTCCATGGCTAGAGAGTCAAGCAGTGGTGGAAAGGGAGCCAAATCACAGCGTGACAGGCTGCATTTAGGGCATGAAAGATTTCGGGCCTATGTTTCTATTTCTTGGAGCTCAAACTGGCCTTTGGCAAACAACCAGTCAGGAGCTGACAAGCCAATGCCTAACATTTCAAACCATTCCTGGGTACCCTAAGCCAATGGAAACATGCCAAACCATGTATGTTGAAAGATCAGCCAATCGTGTACTTTGATTTGTTCAAATCTCCCACTCTACTGGGGAACTCATAAAAATCCCACTGAAACGAGACTCTGGGCTCTCTCAGTCAGTACCTCCTGCGTCAGTGAATGCTGAGAGTCTGAGCTCAAGCTTGCAATAAAGGCACTCTTGCTTTTGCATCAGAGAGGGCTCCCTGGTGGTCTTTGGGGATTCGTGATCTGGGCACAACAGTGGGAGTAGTGTTTTCAGTAAGGTAAGAGAAAGAATTCACTAAAATTCATTATCGGACCATCAGAGGATCTTAGAGATTCAGAAATTCAAGTGAATTGAACAAAAAACAAGAAAGAGTACATTGGAGCCAAGTTGGTTGTGGCAACAGCAACAGCAGCAGCAGCACTGGTTCATCACAGAGGGGAGGGATAACACACAGAGAGAAACACAGTTAGCCAGATTTAACCTGTAGACCTGAAAGGCAGCCCAAACTTAGCTCATCTGGAGACTAAACAGCAAACTATAGTTTGAGAAGTGCTCTATATTTCTCAACTGGTAAACAAGAGCTGAGGTAGGAGACATCTTGAGGCCAATCTGCAACTTGCTGCTGCAGGATTCCAGGTGATAATAGTAAACATTGCCATACTGTCCTGGCAAGTGCCTACCCTTTGACCTCAAGTGTACCTAGCAGAATATGAAGCAGGCAAAGAAGTGTGTAACCACAAGGATTCAAGTCAGAAAAATGGAGGGAAATGCAATTCACTTTCCCTTTGAGTCTGGCAGCTTACATGACCAGCTGAAGAGGTTTGAGAAACTAAACAGGTAGTTGTGAATAAACTCAGGGGCTGAGCCTGGGATGGCCATATTGATGAGCAGCAGAGTACTTAGAAGGTTGATCCCACTGCCCCAGGAGAATTCTTGGGAGGCTCCTGAAATTCAGATTCCTAGCAGAGATAGGTATCTGCTTGGCTGTAGGAGTGTGTTGATCTAATCTCTCTAGAGCATATGCCACCCAACAAAGCCCCCAAGGCCTAATCTGAACTGGAACACCCTGCTAAGAACTCTTCACTTGCCCCACCCTGCATCAGTCTGGTCTCTCCATACAAAACTCCAATTAATAGTACTTCACATTCCATCCTACCTTGTCCTGGTAGTATAATGTTTGGCCACTCCAGCTGCCAGCTTAGTTGGCAACACAAAAAGAAGATAGGGGTTAACAATCTCCAGCCCTAAGAAGAAATAAAATAGTTGGGCATGGGCAGTGACCATCCATTCTCAATGACTGTTTTGACAATAAAAGTAGAGATAATTCCTGCAATTTCATTAACAATCTGTTTTTCTTTCATTCATTGGTTGGTTATACATAGACTTTTTTTTTTTCATTTTTAGCATTGTTTTATGATAGTTATTTTTCCTTGCCTTGTAGTTTGAAGGTTAGGGTTTTGGTTTGTTTATTTTGTTTTTGTTTGTTTTTCTTGTTTCTCTTTCTCTCCTTTCTTCTTCCACTAACAGCCAAATTCTCTTCTCTCTCTCTCTCTCTCTCTCTCTCTCTCTCTCTCTCTCTCTCTCCTTCCTATAGTTTTTCCTATTTTTTCTCCTCATTCTTTATAAAAATCACTTGCTACATCTCTTCCACATTCTCTTCATTCATATTTTGAAAATTCTAAACTTTCTTCTGCTTTCCTATAACCCTTTTTTCTCTTAATGAACTGTATTTTTACTATCTTTTAGAAATATTTTAAAAAATATTTGGTTTATATAACTTTCTAAATTTTTTTTAGTTGTCAGTGGACCTGTATTTTATTTATGTGTGGTGCTAAGAATCGAATCCAGTGCCTCACACATACTAGGCAAGTTCTATCACTGAGCAGTGACTGTGGATGACACCTGCTGTTTACTTTAATGCCAGATCTAGTTCAGTTATTTTTCTTTTTGCTGTTGGCAATTACTGACCCCACCATTACTGTTTCTTGTGGTATTTAGTATTATAGAAGTCATAGTAGGCAGAGGTATTTATTTTAAGGCTGTATACTGTGTTGCTTCTGTTGTTGCCATTGTTTGTTTCCCATTTTCTGTGAAATGCTAGGAATCTACAGGGACACTACACGTTCATAGGGCAGAGTCTCTGCTGCTAAACTTAACCCAACTAAGACATGGCACACCTTGCTCCACACACAAATTAACCACACTCAAACTGTGGTGATATGTTAATACCAGAAACAAAAGGGACAAAACCCCAAACTAATGACCATGCCCCAAGTAGGAATGGCTAGTGGTAGACCCTCAGGTCTCACTCACAGACATGTACTCCTACATTAAAAATAGATAAACACAACAATAATGGATACCACAGCTATGAGGGCATCTCAATCTTGATTACTCAGGACACTTTGTCAACAGATGATTATGCCCTAAAAAGGCACACACTTAAGAGTGGAAAAGAAAGTCATTCCAACAAATGCACAGAAGCGAACACAGGAATACAAGAAATATGAAAAAATAAGGTACTCCTAAAGTTCATAACTCACAGCAACCAACTCCAAAGATACTGAGTTGGATGAAATATCAGATAAAGAGCTCAAAAGAATGATTAAAAAAATTACCAATAAGCTGGGCACGGTGGCACATGCCTGTAATCCCAGTGGCTCAGGAGGTTAAGGCAGGAGGATATCAAGTGCAAAGCCAGCTTCAGCAACAGCAAGGCACTAAGTGACTCAGTAAGACCCTGTCTCTAAATAAAATATAAAAAAGGGCTGGGGACATGGCTCAATGGTTGAGTGCCCCTGAGTTCAGTCCCCAGTACTGCCCCATATTAAATAAAGAAATAAAAATGACCAATAAATTCCAAGAGAACACAGAAAAACAACCAAACGAATTAAGGAAGTACAGGATATGAATGAGAAATTCAGTAAGGAGATGAAAAAGAACCAAACAGAAACCTTGGAAATAAATGACACAATAAATCACATAAAATTTCCAGTTGAAAGTCTCTAAAAGAATAGATCATGATGAAAACAGAAACTCAGAGCTAGAAGTCAAAATGACCAGTCTTGAACATTCAGATAGTATTACAGAATAAAAAAGAAACCATGATTAGAATATACAAGAACTCTAGGACACTAAGAGCCAAATTTAAGAATCATTGTAACTGCAGACGGTTATGAGAGGCAAGTTAATGAAATGGAAAACCTTTTTTCCCAGAAAATTTTCCAAACCTTGAAAATAAAATGAACATCCAGATATAGGGAGGTATTCAGTGCACCAAACAGATAAGATCAGAATAGAATTTTTTACTGGGTGTAGTCACATATGCCTGTAATCCTAGCACCTTGGGAAGCTGAGACAGGATTTCAGGGCCAGCCTTAGCAACTTAGTCTCTAAGCAACTTAGTGAGATCCTGTCTCAAAATAAAAAAACAAAACAGAAAGGGATATGGTTCAGTGGTAAAGCACCCTGGTTTCAATCCCAGTACAAAAACAAAACAAAACAAAACTCTCCATGAAACATTATAATTAAAAAGCCTAACATGCAGAACAAGAATAGAACTTTAAAATCCTCAAGAAAGGTCACATTTAGAGGCCAATCAGAATTACATCTAATTTCTTAGCACAAACTCTAAATGGCAAGAAGGCTTGGAATGATGGGTTCCAAGTCCTGAAAGAAATTAACTGTCAACCAAGATTACTATATCCAGCAAAACTATACTTCAGAATCAAAGATGAAATAAAAATCTTCCAAGATAAGCAGAAACAAAAAGAATGCCTCGCTACTAAGCCAGCCCTATAGAAAATACATAAACAAAGATTCACATGGAAGAAATGAAAAACAAACCCCAGAACTCATGAATAAACAGTAGCTAAACAAATGAGAAATAAAACCAAGTATAGAAACAAAACCAACATTTGAAATAAAACCAAGTGGCAGAAATAAAAAAAAAAAAACCTCTCTGTAATAACATTGTAATGGTTTCAACTCTCCAATTAAAAAACAGTCTGATGGAATGGAATAAAAAACCAGACCCAACTATACATTGCTTGCAAGATCCTCAACTTACAGGCAAAGACAGCCACAGACTGAAAGTGAAAGGATAGGAATTGTTATACCATGCAAATGGAGCCCAATGGTAGCTATAAGAGTAGCTACCCTCATATCCAAGAAAACACTTTAAACAAAAATTAATCAGAAGAGACAAAGAAGGTCATTTCATACTGGTAAATGAAACAATCCAACAAGAAAATGTAACAATACTAAATAGTTAAGCCCCAAACAAAGATGCACCTAATTACATAAAATAGACACTACACTACACAAATTAAAAACTCAGAAAAAATCCAGTAAAATAATACCAGGTGATTTCAATACACCTGTCACCAATAGATAAGTTATTCAGTAAAGACTCTTTGAACCTGAAAAATATTATAATCAAATGTACTTAACAGACATCCACAGAATATTTTATCCAAGAAAAACCAAATAGACTTTCTTCTCAACTGCTATGTGATCTTTTCCAAAATAGACCATGTTTTAAGCCTCAGAGCAACTTTTAGCAAATACAAAAAAAAAGACATAATCCCTTGTGTCTTATTAGATCATAATGGAATGAAATTAGAAATCAACATGAAAACACCTATAGAAATTATATAAACACATAAAGATAGAATAATACACTTTTGAATGATGAATGGGTGATAGAATAAATTAGGGGAAATTTTAAAAATTCTTATAATCAAACAAGAATAGTGACACAACATACTAGATCCTTGGTGACACTATGAAGACTGTTCTAAGAGAAAATTTTATAGCTATGCATGCCTATATAGGAAAATCAGAAAGATCTCCCCAAAACAACCTAATGATGCATCTCAATGTCCTTGAAAAACAAGAACAATTCCAAACTAGTAGAAGGAAGAAAATAATTAATATGAAAGCCAGAATTAATGAAATTGAAAAGAATAATACAAAGGATTGATGAAATGAAGAGTTGGTTCCTCAAAAAGATAAACAAGATTGATAAACCCTTAGCTAAACTAACCAAAAGAAAAGAGAGAAGATACAAATTAATAAAATTAGAGGTGGAAAAGGAGAAATCACCACAGATAGCACAGAAATCCAGATGATCATTAGGGATTATTTTGAAAACTTTATAGTTCAAAAAATTGGAAAACCTAGAATAAATTTCTAGACATGTGACCTACAAAAAATGAATTAAGAGGACATAGAAAACGTAAACAAACCAATAACAAGCAATGAGACAGAAACAGTAATAAAAATCCTTCCAAAAAAGAAGCCCAGGACAAGTTTGATTCTCAGCTGAATCCACCAGACCTTTAAAGAACTAATTCCAATATTCATCAAATTATCCCATGAAACAGAAAAGAATGAAATGCTTATAAATTCATTGTATGAAGGCAGTACCACCCTCATACCAAAGGCAGAAAAGGACATGTCAAGAAAAGAAAACAATATTCCTAATGAACTTAGATGCAAAAATCCTTAATAAAATATTAGCAAATTGTATGAAACAACATATTAAATGTTGTTGAATTTACATCATGACCAAGTTGGATCATGACCAAGTTGTTTTTAATCTCAGGGATGTAAAGGATGATTTGAAATGTGTGAATCAATAAATAAAATTCATTACACAAATAGAATTAAGGACAAAAATCCCTCAATCATCTCAATAGATGCAGAAAAATCCTTCAACAAAATTCACCACCCATTCATGATGAAAACACTGAAAAAACTTGGGATAGAAGGAACTTAACATCATAACTGTGAGACCTGTCTCCTAGAAGGAGGCCTATGTGGCATTCTGTCGGGAGACAGACACGACAAACAGGCCACTCGGGGATTAGGGCTCTGCCCTGCCCCCTGGAAGGGGGCCAACACGGTGTGCAACTTTCAGGCCACTTGGGGACTAGGGCCCCATCCCCCTGTCCTGTATTCTGTGAACAGAATGTTCTCCTGTGGTAAGCTATGAAACAGCCCTTCTTTGTGTTAAGTGAACAGATGTTCCTCTGTGGTTAGGAGAACTAAGGTAATGGAAATTTACCAATAATCTGCCAAACAGTCTAGTAACTGCTTATGCAAGGCTTGACCTCTGAAATGTATGGCCAGCTTAATGCAAGCAGATAAAAGACAGTTTTATACATAGTAAAGGCAGAAGTAACTTCCTTTGTGACAGGTGCTCCATCTCCCCCGAATAAAGGTCTTCTCCTCAGATTTTGGTGTGCAGTCTAAATTCTTATGTCCCTGAAAGGTTGCTGCAGGTTAAGGCCTCCAGTGTTGCAGCCCCATCCAACACATAACATCATAAAGGTTATATATGACAAATCCAAAGACAACACCAGAGCGAATGGGGGAAAACTGAAAGCATTTCCTTTAAAATCTGTGAGAAGACCAGAATATCTATTCTCACCACTTCTATTCAATATAGTACTAGAAATTCTAGCTAGAGCAATTAGGCAAGAGAAGAAAACAAAAGAAATAAAAATAGGAAAGGATGAAGTTAGATTATCACTGATTGCAGATAATATGATCCTATACTTAGAAGATCCAGAAAGCTCCAAAAAGTAGACTATCAGAGTTAATAAATAAATTCAGCAAACCAACAGGTTACAAAGTGAACATGCAAAAATCTAGGGTTTTCCTATATACCACCAATGGATCTGTTGAAAAAGAAATCAGGAAAACATCACGTTCACGCTTGCCTTGAGGGAAGGAAAAAACAAAAACAAAACAAAACCCAGGAATAAATTAAACCAAGGAGGTGAAAGACTTCTACAGGGAAAACTATAGAACATTGAATAAACAAATTGAAAAAGATGCAACCTGTTTGAAAAATCTCCCATATTCATGGATAGGCAGAATTAGTTTTGTTAAAATGGCCATACTAACAAAAGTAATATCAACATTCAATGTATCCCCCATTAAAAAAGAAAAAGTGAAATTCTTCACAGAACTAGAAGAAAGAATTCTAAAATTCATTTGGAAGAATAAAATACGCAGAATAGCCAAAACAATTTTAAGCCAAGCTGGAGGCATCACAATACCTGACTTCAAATTTTACTACAGAGCTATAGTGACAAAAACTACATTGTACTGGCATAAAAACAGATAAAAACACAAATGGTTCAGAATAGAGGACAGAGACAAATCCACACATCTACAGTCATCTGACCCTTAACAAAGGTGTCTAAAACATACATTGGAGAAAAGACAGCCTTTTTAGCAAATGGTGTGGGAAGAAGACTGGTTATACATGAAATGAAATTTTATTTTCAAGAAACAATTTAAGATCACTAGAATGAAGGTACTCTCGTGAGATTTGGTAAGATTATAAGGGATAGGTTAAAGTGATTTTTACAGTGAATGAGGCTGAGATGAAAATACAAAGTAAAAACTACAAAAGTGGTTATTATACAAACTATTAGATTGGAGATGACCAAGGGAGTCACTCAAGAGAACTGAGGAGGAAGTCTGAAAATACCAAAAAATCTTCACATTAATGCACAAAAACTATGAACAAAAAGAATGAGATGAAAACAGGACACTGAGAACGTGATGTAGAAGCCACTGACACTGGACATAATGAAGCTTCTGACTATAAAACACGTGAGAAGGGAAAATCAGAGAAGGGCACTGGGAGAATGTATTCTTGAGAAGAAATTCAGTGCCCTCAAGGTAGAATGCATTGTGGAAAACATTGGGCAAACAAGAAAGGAAAATGCATTACCAAAATGCCACGTCAAACAAAGAAAATGAGGTTTTTAAGTACATGACCCATTGTCTGGCACAAGGTGCTCAAAGAGTACAAAATACTTAACATAAAATTTTGTAGTGATAGCAAACTCCAATTGTCCAGGCATCGCTTATTTCACTCTTATTCTACTAAAGCAAGGCATGTGAAAATGTCAAAAATCTAGTCAGAAAATAAGTTAAAAATTGAAGCAACCACTTTGCACCACAAAAAATGACCAGTAAGTGAATTGACTAATATAGTGAAGTGTCAGGTACTTGAGAGAATTCAAGCATCTCATCTTAAGATCTACAATACCTAGTAAGGGAACTCAAAACTCTGATTCCCATTCTGCAATTAAAAATGGTTCTAAAGGAAAGAGAAGTTTGAAGAAAAAAAAAAAAAAGTGGGGAGGGGGTGTCTTGTCTCTGACAAGCTCAGCTTTTAAAAACATCTTGAAGAGCCGGGCGTGGTGGTGCACGCCTGTAATCCAAGCGACTTGGGAGGCTGAGTCAGGAGGATCGCAAGTTCAAAGCCAGCCTCAGCAACTTAGCGAGGCCCTAAGCAACTCAGTGAGACCCTGTCTCTAAACAAAATACAAAATAGGGCTGGGGATGTGGCTCAGTGGCCGAGTGTCCCTGAGTTCAATCCCTGGTTCAAAAAAAAAAAAAAAAAATCTGAAGAAATAGTCTAAACAGCAGTATCTGACTTCAAATTATACTACAGAGCTATAGTGACAAAAACTGCATTATAATGGCATAAAAACAGATACAAAGACAAATGGTTCAGAACAGAGGACAGAGACAAATCCATACATCTGGTCATCTGATTCTTAACAAAGGTGCCAAAAATTGTAAACACCTTATGCTTCCCAATTAGGGATTTTTTTAAAATGCTAAAGCAAACAGAAAAGATTTTTGTGAACTATGTATCAAGCAAAGAAAATTAAGACTCAGACTTTTTAAAAATAAAAACAATATCCAAGTTACAGGGGGAGTGGGCTATGGGAAGAAGAAATAAAAGCCATCATAGGTACAGATACTTAAAAAGATCAATGAAGTCTCCAGATTTGGACAAATTTCATAGTTAGAAACAAGATAAAAAGAGTAAAGCAAGAAACGAAACTCCTAATTTTTTGTAAAAGAAAAAAGTGGATGATAAAGCTACAGATTGGCAAACATTTCATGTAAGATTAGACAGAATTAGTTTAAAGGCAATTGATAAGTATTAGAAATGGAAATGGTAATAACTTTTAGGAATGTAATTAGGAATAAACATGGTTTCACAAGAAGTCATATCAAACTAAAATCTAATTTTTTTAATGGGATAATAAGAATGGCAGGTCAAGGAAAATAGGCTGAATAGTTTATCAGGATTTCAGCAAAGCACCTGATAAATAGCTAATGGCATTCAAGAGGTGAAGGATTATCATAAAGAGAACAATTGGTTTAATGGATTGATACTGACCTTAACATAAGACGACCGTGGCTTGACTAAGTGCTTTGCCCTGGCCTTCTTCTATTTTTCGATTTTACTAACATGAAATTAATCATTTTTAATTTAGTAATGTCATTGAGGAAAGACAGGCACTGTGTAATGTTATAGAATTAGGACACAGATACTTCTAAGTAGATAGAAATGATGGCTCCAGTCTAAGACAAAGTTTAATAAATACCAAGATTCAAAGGGCAATAGCACTGTATAACAAATCAAGGTGTGAATTTTAAATTGTATTTTACCTTGAAGGTAATAAAAGGTACCTCACAGTAAGAGCTATTAAAAATATTGTTTCTAATCCTTCAAGCTACTCTGCAAAGTAGGCATTATCTCTTAACTTGAAGTGAGAAAAATTAGGCCAAGAAATCAAGTAATTTGCTAGTTTTCACAAGGGAAGAGGTTTTTCAAATTCCCAAATTCATGTTCTTCCCAAGTCTGCACATTGCTCCAACATCTAAATTCATGTGGGAGTCAGACTACCCCATCAGCTTTATTTCTAACTTCCGTACATGCTGTGGTGCATTTTCTTTAAAATTATAATTCTTGGTACAATTTTAAAATGTTTCTTTCTTTTGTTCAGAGAAGAAAGATCATCTTTTGGTAAATAATTTCATTCAATTAGATAAAAAATAATTTATCTCAAACATCCAATCTTTTTAACATAGTTTAGAACAGAGGTTGGCAAACTATGGTCTATAGGCCAATCCAGCCCCACCTCCTGTATTTGCTCAGCCCAAGAGCAAAGAATAGTATTTACATTTTTAGATTTTTGAAATAAATCAAGAGTATTTCATGACATATAAAAATTATATGAAATTCAAATTTCAGTGTCCAGAATTAAAATTTTATTGGAACACAGCCATGCTCATTTGTTTACATATTGCTATGGCTGCTTTCATGGTACAAAAGCAGAGCTGAACATTTATGACAGAGACCATATGTGGCACTTCCCTTGCTTTGCACTGCTCTTCAACACACTATAAATCTCAGTAGTGACTATAATTCAACAGTATTTCAAGTGCCACCCATATTGTCATACATGTATTTTATTATTCTTTATTACTGCTGCATATTTATAAGGTCAGAAGAAAGTAAAGTGATCATTGAGTGTTGCAATTTTAAAGCACAGTGGAGTGTGGATTGTTTTGTTATACAATTATATGTCAAAGCATTATGTTTATTATGCAATGATACTTCAGCTGTGCTAAAAGAATGTATTTCAGGCTGGGGATATAGCTCAGTTAGAGTCCTTGCCTGTCAAGCACAAGGCCCTGGGTTCAATCCCCAGCATCACAAAATAAATAAATAAATAAATAAATAAATAAATAAATAAATAAATAAAAATAAAGAATATATTTCAACATTACCAGATTAAGTACTCCTCACGGTATTCCAAACTCACAGGAAACCAATAGTTAGAACAATTAGAAAAACAAAAATATAATATCTCATCACAGAATTTATTCATACACCATCACCACCACCACACACACACAAATGAGAATGAAGGTAATCCAAGTAAATTTGTGAGTAACTCATTTGTTAGCCAAGCAAAGAAAGCTGTTTACTAATGATATATTACTTATGCCTGATTGCAGCAGCCAGAAAGTGTGTCCAGAGAAAATAAACTTGTTCCTGGCAAAATAAACTAGCTTCCTGGCAAGAATATGCTTGAATACATTCGGACCCCATGGTGTCACAACAATGAATTAAAAAACAAAGCAAATGATATCAAATAGTTTCCCTTGACTCTTGATGAGTTAACAGATGTTACCAATACTGCCCAGTTTTTGCTTACTTAAGAAGTCAATGCTGAAATTAAAGTGACTCAAGAATGAGCCTTAAAGAATACTCCGTATGGAACAACTACAGGAGAAAGTATTTTCAAATAAGTCCAGAAAACACCAGTTCAGTCCAACCTGAAATGGAACCTGCTAAGATGTGCTGTAATTGATAGTGGTAGAAAAATGTGTAGAGTAGGAAAAGCTGAGTTAGACAAATTTACAAAGCCTATGAAAATGTAGAATGTTTAAAGTTGATAGTTATTCATATGTGCATCAGCAGATATGTAGAAAATATCTGAATCTATTGCTATTGAACTAGCAAAATCTTAACTATCACTAGATCTATTAAGTTTTGTCAGAAGTAGAAGTTGACTATCAGAATTTGCCCAAATTAACCATTTCAATGGCAGTGGTAAAATTTCACTGCAATTTTTTGACCTCAGAACAGGACTAAAATTTTTGTTTGAGATGAATCAACCTCAATTACTATTACCAAACACAGAATAATTTTGGAAATTAGCTTTTGCTACAGGCTTGATGGTGTTAATAAATCCAACCTAAAGTTACAATGAAAAACAGCCCTTTAATGTGACTTACACTGCAACAGTTATTTTGATAACTTATGTCATTTAAATCACAAGTAATGGCAAGCTGGTTAACACAATTTCCATGCTATCAAGTTAAAAGAAGTGTGATCTGCATTCCCACACAAATTTGCTATGGATGTCTTTTCCAGTCTCAATACATTTCCAGCTATATATTTGGAACTCAATGCAATTGCACAGGAAACTTCCCTAATGCAAAATCCATTTAATAGTACAATCAAGGAGAATCTACCTAACTTTCAATAGGAAGGTATTAATCTGCAATGCAACAAAATGTTAAAAGGCAAATATCAAGAGAATGCAGAATTCTATAAATTCTTTCAAATGATGAATATAGTCAAAGTCATACATGCAAAGATTGATGACAGTTTTGGTAATACTGTCTGTGTGGAAAAAATTTTCAAAGATGAAATATGAAAAAATACAGATCACTATTAAAAGATGAATATTTGTCATCAATTTCGAACCCAAACTAAATGGCATAGTATCTCTTCAAAATAATTCTACTATTATCTTTAGTAGACCTGAATTGCAAAAAACGTATTCAAGTATTAACATATTTTGAATTTCATCAATAAAATATTTGTGGAAATTTGTTTTCTCTCTCATTGCTTAAATATATAAAAGCCTCAATTTTGCCACTTGGTTCATAAAGCACAAACTTTCCTAAAAAATAGTTTGCCAACCTCTAGTCCAGAGAAGTGCAGGAATGCTTTTTCAAATTACACTATGGTAAATATCCCTATAAACAATTATTCTAACAAAACCAATTTCACATCCCAGCATCCCAGCAATGTTACCTGAAAGAGAAATACATATATACATATATATATTTATATTTATATATACATATTCCTTTCTTTGGTTATGGTCCATGTGTTTTTATGAAGAAGTAGATTTCCTAAACAACTTAGATGGGTCCAAATGTGGGCAGAGAAGCAACTAGTTATTATTGCCAAAGTCTTATAATCACATCTATTTGAAAAAAGTGCTTTTAACTCTTCTAACTCAATTCTATCACCAAAACTCTGAAAAACTAAGCAAAAACAAGAACATACCAAATAAGGTACTTGTAACTTTCCTTTACACCTGAGTCCCAAACATTTTTCAAATGTACCCACTCACTGTACAAATGACTTCTAATAATATATTCAAGTTTATACAATTCTGGGGAAAAATAATATTTTCTAATTTAAAACAATTATGCTTGCCTTTATGCTGTATTGTTTCCTTTTAGTATGATGGGATTATCTATTTATTTTGCCTGCTCAATAGCTAGTCACTCTCCTTTTGATTAACAATATCTTGATTTACTTTTGGGTAGCCCCCTTTTGACCTCATTTCTCAGTCCAAATATCTTCTAAAAGTGGATTTATGACTCATCTCAAAACATTGGTAGAACAGATTCCTTGTCCATAGTAAGTGGCTCAATGGTGAGGTTATAAACCAATGGGGGTGGGGAGTGTCAGTGTCAGGATTTAATTGAAACTGTTGAGAAAAATGGTCTCTTGTTTTTACTGTAGTTACTAATACAGTACAGTAAAGGTCTCAAGCTGCTGGGTGGCCACTTTACCATCATTATGGGAAGTGAAAAAACATCAAGGTAGAAAGCAACACAGGCGATATGGAGAAAAACATTCTCATCTTAACATCGGAATTAACCATCTGAAGCCAGTTTTACCACTGAATTTTGCCATTCAATGAAATAATGTACAGTCCTATTGCTTAAGCCAGCATAAGCTTCTATCACTTGCAGTTCAAAATGTTCTTACCAATACAACACATAATCATTGAGATTGGAACCCCAATCTTGGACCAGATTTTTCTAAATATGGCCTTTTAAATGTTATTTATCATCTTCAGATTTTTCTCCTGTTTCTTAATGTCTCTGGTGCTTAGTGGACACTATTCACAGGCTGAGTGTGTGCTGCTTTGTCATATCTTATCTATAGCAATCTTCAGTAAATACAGCACCATCAATGCCTTTGGTAAAAACCTTTAAAGCATCTAGCATCATGATAAACTGAACTATAATCAGAAATATCTGATTTCCATCTGCAAGGATTTTAAAGTCATTCACTTAAAATTGGATTAGTTATACTGAATTTCTGTGAACATAACAGTATGATTTTATTTTCTAAAAGGAATAAAATTATTGTGTTTATTTCCTTTAGTTTTTCAGAAGACAGTTGTAACTAATTGCTCTATTAAGTAGTTCACAGAATTTTTTTTTTTTTTAATTAAAAGCAAAGCTTAGATCCTTGCTGGTACGTGCTCCTTACAATTGCATTCCAACAAAGGAAAGCAAAAACAAAATCAAAATAACAAAAATTTAAAAAAAAATAACACAATCATATTTTTTTAAATCTGCTTCCCACATGTAATAGACTGAATCAACTGAATTTTTAAAAATTTCTCTCTTAAGTTAGTGAATGGGATTATTTTACCTGTGATTAGAGGAAAGGGGAAAGAGCAAGTTTAAAAAAACTACCTTTATTTTTTATTTCTTTTTCAGTTACATACTTTTAAACAGGGATGTGTTTCATTATTCAGACATTCAGGCAATGTTGATTTCATTAGTGTTGACAGAAAAAAAGCATAAAAATGCAAAACATCGTTGGCTTCACCTGAACATACCTGCATTACCTATTATTGACCAGTTTGTGTTGCCAAAAAGACTTATTCCTTGGCATTAAAATGGAGCACTTAAAAATATTGCTAAAAAGCAAATGTCTACACACTGGTCTTTGCAGCAAATAAGGGTATTTATACTTTCAAAATATTTAAGTCCGTAATTGGATTATTATACACACCTTCTTATGTATAAGGAGTTCAGATCATATAAACACTGTACAGTCCAAAAAACCCTACTGAGAATAAAACTAAATAGGCTTATGATAAGAAATACAGGTATCGCATGTATTTACAAATATCATAGACACACAAATTTGGTCAAATACTGTAAAGAAAGAAGTGGTTTCACATTATAATGGCCAAAACATCCATTTGCCTTACTCAAAGCAAACAAAAATAAAAACTCAGTATGTGACTCCTGTAGTTTAAGACATCATGACAGTATACAAAGAAACAGAAATGGAAACTGTTGTCCAAATTATACAGCAAATGTTTTCTAGGCTGAGAGTAGGTCTTTAAAATCAAGAAAAGATCATTCATAGGTTTCAGAGTAACAATGACAAATAATGTCCTGATTTATGGTGTTCATACGGGTGTCTAATTTATCAAACAATGCACTGAACTTTTGGCTAATAAGAAAAATAAATTACGAAGTACAATTAAATCCCTATAAATGTAATAATGAAATAAAAAATGTGGATTTATTTACTTTAATACACATTTTAAATGTTACCTTGAGATAATAAAAATAAATAAGCATGCCTGGAGGCACACACTTAAACACAAAGAAGAGACTGCATGGAAGGAGTAACAATTTTATAAGTGAGAGGTGAATATGAGATTTGATCAACATGTAATATTTCTAGCCAGTCTTTGTTTAAACCCTTCTTGAAAACTCTGGCTAGTAGACCATGACAAAAGTACACCTGTGTCCTTATGGCTTAAAACAAAGCATACTTGAAGAGTGAAATGGGCTTCTTTTTTTACAGAATTGTTACTTTGTTCATATGCAGGCACTTCAAAAGTCTATGGAGGCAAAGCACCTGACTCATCCTTCCAAAATATTTTTCAATCATCAAAATTATACTAAAGGGTAGGAAAATTCCAAGAACTAGCAAAGATGAATACAAGAGACTAATGTGCACAGAGGGAAAACGAGTGACCCAGTTTTTATTGCTGGGGGTCTTTTTTTTTTTTTAATCAAAGAGCAAAATAATAAACAAGACACCACTGCATGGCACATCCAAAGTTTTCTGCTTAAGGGAGAATGTAGTCATTCAGCAGTAGGTTTCAGTGGGATCTCCTTAGGTTCAACCTTATACATTGCAACAAGGTTCACATTTATTTCTTTTCCTTAGTGTATTTAAAAAAAAAAAAAAAACTCCAACATATGTCACTTTTCAAAGCATTCATTTCTTGCTATCTAACATACATTATTATCTGGAAGCATAAAGTTACATTATACAAATATTTTGCATTTTTAAAAAATAAGCGCTTTTGCCACTCCTACAACACTGTACTTCACATAGTGGTGCAACAAAAGCAGAGCTCATATTTCCCGCACTTATTGTGATTCATTTTACCAAACCATCTGCTGAACTCATAGAGCTTTTTCCTCAGTACCTCTGGGCAGTGACTGTACCATGATTTCACAGAGAGAATGTTAATATGATCCATGAATAACAGTACCATCAGTAATACTGAAATCAATGCAGATGTCACAAAATATGAACTTCTCAAGGAATAATTTTTTAAAAAAACATTTGGGCAACTCTGTTTTCTAATGTTGCATTATCCACTGGGAAGAAAATTCCTGTTTGATTATGCTCTTACAGAAGATATAAAAAATCAAATTAGGTATATAACTGTCTGACACTTAAGATACTGTTCTGTTCTCTACAACAGGAGAAGAGCTTCTGAAAAATGTCCTATAGAACTGTATTCATTAAAACCACCTCATTGGTCCATTCTATTCATTGATGGGCAAAGCACTCATGTTTTGACAAAACTTTAAAGCTTCCATAAAAGTTAAATTAGAAAAAAATATGAATGTAAGGCAACCACAAAACGAAGTATGAAAGTATGACATTTTTGTTTCTAAGAGTGAGTCTTTAAAAATATATGTGGTCACTACAAAGATGATTTTAATCACAAGACAGCAGATGATCATGTAAGTAACTCTCCATGATCTGTCTGTGTCCAGAGTCATTTGTGGCGCTGTATGGTTTTCCTTTTCCTTCGTTTAAAAAAACAGCAGCACCTGCAGATAAAGGAAATAATCTTTTTTTATAAAATTATCAAAGGTTGAATATATAACATCATCTTAAGTAGTTATAAAAAGCAACAGGCTAGTATAAGATAGTGAAGACATCAGTGAAGCACACATATTAGTGAAACTATGGCAGAGTTATTACTTGTGTATCTCATCAACATGCCTTTTAGTTATAGCAAGACATTCTGTGTAACATAAAACAGAGGCACTTAATTCAAATGGCTTTGGTTCAAGAATTGAGAAGCTATAGTATTCTGAATCCCAATAGACCCAGGACATGTTATTTAGAATGAACAATAATCTCTGACAGTGGCACATTTTTGTGAAGTTCATCCTAAGAAGTGTCTCCCTTTCTCTTTGATATTTATATATGATTGTTGACACCACTGTTAGAAACACAATAATGATCTCAATACTGGGGATTTCATTTTCACTAATAATCAGTTCAGATTCCAAAGATAAAAACAGAAAGCCAAAATTCATGTATCAATATTTCCCATATTTTCCAGTTTAAAAACTGGAAGAGAGAAAACAGATTAAATAGAATGTAAAGTCTAGTACTTTTTAATTCTTTTTTTTTTTTTTTAGTTGTCAATGAACCTTTATTTTATTTATTTATATGCACTGCTGAGAATTGAACCCAGTGCCTCACACATGCTAGGCAAGTGCTCTACCACTGAGTTACAACCCCAGTCCAACTTTTTAATTCTTTAAGGGTTAAAGAAGAATGTCAAGCATATTCTAAGTTATTAAAGCAAAATTATACTTAACATTTAAAACAGCATAATTCAAGGTGATTCAGTTTGTAATTCAAAATGTACATACTTAAAACAATATAGTCTTGATTTTAATTCCTTGGAGAAAAAGTCTAGATAGTATCCTTGAGATAACTATTTAAACTTAGTCATGAGAAGAAGCAAAACATAGCTGCTATAGAACAATGCTGAGGCTGGTATGAAATGAAAGTTAAATGAGAATCACTGATCAGCATTCATCCAAAAAATAAAAATGTAAACCATACACACACACACACAACCAAAAAGTCTGACAGTTTTTCAAATACAGGTATGAAAGTGTGGTTTTTCCCCCTTATACTTGAAAGAAAATCAATTGACCAGAATATCCCAAGAAACATCCCAAGAATATCCCTTGAAAGAAAGTCTATCTACCACAATACCCCACACATACAGCAAGGTACCCTCCTTTTTTTTTTTTAACCTCTGAAAGTCACCTCTAATTCCTGGGGTTAAGTTTATTATTGGTATAGGTATGCATGGATAGCTATCCTTGGATTTTCCAGTGACGTCTATTGTGTGTATCATAGTTTTGAAAAAAGTAAGGCATATTTAAGTACATAGTGATTTCATCATCAAAATCTATCAATTCAAAGACTGTGATTCAAAGAAAATATGATCTTATGAAAACATTCCTATAATCCTTATCAACTTACATTCTAAAAGAACATTAATTCAATATCTGTAAATTGAGAATAAACATATGTAGCTTCAAGTGTCCTATCCAGCAAAAGATTATAGAAGACAGAATAACTGTTATATATTCTATATCTTTCAGTGATATAGATGCTAACAAAAATCCACATTGTTCAATTAAATCACACAATCTCTCTATAAACATTAGTGTAAAACAAGTCATTTACTAGAATATATGCCATGATCATGAACTTCTATGGGACATTGGAAACCAAATTACACAAGGGCATTTTTTCAAAGTGTACCAAACAGTACATAATGACTAGACCACAGAACATAAATAATTCAAAATCATGCTACCAACTTAAAGATTCAATGAGAAATATGTAGAATTATGAATCTTCATGAATTTTACCTCACTGAGGTGAATACCACAAAAAAACTGCAATGAATTACCCAGCCCAGGGAAGAGCTATTAGAAGATTTTTCCTGGATTTAGGAGAAAAAAAAAAGACAAATTTCTTTTTAACTTTAGCTATCTAGTGCTTTCTCAAATCTGTTATATGAATTTGCTAAAATATAAAAGCAAAACCAAACATTCAAGCCAACTTATTTTATGAGATGAAAATCATTACTCTAAAATAAGTCTTCCAATAAAAGACTTAGAAAATACTCAGAAAATGTCCAAATGGTAGGAAGCAAAACATGAAAAAAAAAATGGTATTTAGAAGAAAGATCAAACACTGAAAAAGTATTACATTTAAGAATCTGGTCATATTTAATTGGGAAATCATTATTTAATACAAAATTAATTAATAATGTTCATTGTTCCTAAATACTATTATTTGTCCTTTCAAATCCCAAAGTACATTCATTTAACAATTTTCTACTAAACAAGTACTTTAAGTTATATAAGCCTTTTAGGAAAGGAAATTTAATGTAATACAAGTTTTGAGGAACAAGTTCAAGTCCCAGATTTTCCACACTTGTATTTGTAATTCACATTGCCTAGTTTATTTTTCCAGTATTGTTTTTGAGCCAGGTTCGTCCCATTTCTTAAACTTTTTCAATAGTATAAGTACTTGTATTATCAAGTGCAGAAAACCATGCCAAGCCTAAATATGATTCAAGGATGAATTCTAATGATAGCCCTTTAAGTTCAAAAACAATCTAAACAAAGACTTCCATTTTTCAGAAAGATATCCCATAAAATACATTTGCAACCGGCTGCCCTGCTATTAAGATGAATACCAGCAGAGGGCAGCATTGCTTTATGTGATATGAATGCATTCAACATGCATACAAAAGCTCTCAAAATACATAATTACCAAGTTAAGGAGAAAACTGGTGTTTTAATCTGTGGCTAATTTCTTAAAAATAATTTCCAAAAAAGATGATTTACAGTCTTAGTGGTTAATAAATTAGGTCTCAATTGTCTCTTGAGCAATCAGAAACTACTACTTTCATATAGTCACTCTACTATATCAGTTTTATTTTCCTCTAATTACTTACTACCACTTTGAGATTTATTCATAATACTCTTTCACATTAGAATTCAATATTTCTAAGAGCTTGCTCACAGATGATACTCCAACAAATTAGCATAAAGTTGACACTCATTTAATATTAAATAAATGAATGATTTGCATCCTAAGTGCAACTCATTTCTAGAATTTAGTCAAATTTCTAAAGCATATTCTAACTCTAAACTTTATAACCATGGACTACAAACTCTAGTAAAACCTCATAAAATGAATATACTGTAGTGTCTAAATTATTCTGTTTTGGCGAAAAATAGTTTGCTATAGATTTTTAAAGGAGTCTCAATCCCAAGGTTAAGAAGCACTGCTGGATGAATGGATAAAGAAACTGTGGTATATATACACAATGGAATATTACTCAGCCATAAAGAAGAATAAAATTATGGCATTTGTAGGTAAATGGATGATGTTGGAGACTGTTATGCTAAGTGAGATCAGCCAATCCCAAAAATTCAAAGGCTGAATGGTCTCACTGATGAATGAATGATGATGCATAATGGGGGGGGAAGGGTGGCAAGAATGGAGGAAGGATAGATAGCATAGAGGGAAGGGAGGGGTGGGGGGTAAAAATAATAACAGAATGTGTGACAGATAACATTGCCCTGTGTACATGTATGAACGCACAGATGGTGTGACTCTACTTTGTGTACAGCCAGTGAAACAATAGCTGTACTCCATTTGTGTTCAATGAATCAATAAAAAAAAAAAAAAAAAAAAAAGAAGCACTGCTCTCTAAATTTAACAGCAGTCACTTCTCCTATTTGTCCATTTCCAAAAGAGCCTCAGTCTGGATGCTATAGGCTGAGCCCTGCAAATACTACATGGATCCATGCCTTCAACTTACACGACATAGGCAAATATATAAAAAATCAAAGTAATTTTAGCCCTTGGTATGGTTGAAAGCAGGGTGTGGACACCAGTTAATACAAATAACTACTGTAATAACAGCAAGGATTCCAGGAATTAGCACATACAACAGTTCTCACAGATAGTAAGAGCAAATTATTTTATCAATAAATTCAGCTACCTGATCTTAGAAAATTATCCATACTTCTAATAAAAACCATGATTTCTATTAAAAAGCTCTCAGAACTGGGAAAAGAAAGTAAAAATTTTAAATACATTTTCTCTCTTTGATGCTTGTATTTTATTACTCATTAGTTCATACTCACTTGGGGTTTCTTCAGGTATTGGCGGCTAACCTGAAGAAACTGATTAAGCTTACCAAACATTAAAATCATGTTCTTGTTAATACTGCCTTCTCCTCCCCTCACCCCTCGCTCTTTCTTACTTCTTATGTTGTTCCACTAAGCCAACATGTTCTCCCAAGAAAGGATCATTCTCTGACATCTTTCAGTAGCTATCTAAAGCTTTAAAGCGCCATCTCTATTCCCAAATCTTTTGGAAATAAATATTAAGTTCTTCTTCTGATGAATTCTAAGGTTGTTTCATTAAATGCTGTTAGGGAACAAGGATCGGATCAAAGTTCTGAATTATGCAGAAAACATAGATGGCAAGGGCCAAGGCTTTGCTATTAACAGTGCACCACCATTTCTCCTCTATTCATTGTCTTTCTCTTCATCTAGAATCTGCTTTATTTTCCTGGAACTATTTAATACACTTACTTCTCTCAAATCTACCGCAAAATTGAAATGATTTCCTATCTGGACCAGAAGTTCTTACTTACCTTTCCAAAACAACTCACCGACTCATCCTTCAGCCAAGACTAATTGTACCTCCCAGAACCAACCCACTTAGGACTTCAGAATCTAGTTGTTCCTGACCTGGGTTGATGAGTATACAGAAAATATATTATGACATCTAATCTTTAATTCTTGAACAAAGGATTTTTTCCCTTAGAAGTAATACCTAAAATACAGTATTTCTAACTTTGGATCTCTTGATTTTTAAAAATGAGGAACTGTTCAAATAAACAAGAAGAGTTCAGATTAGACAGGAAGACCATCCACATAACTACTCCAGGTAGGAATATGTAGGCCTATCCTCAATCTCCAACTTTTTTCCTCTCTATCCACACACAAGTCTCAGTCTGGAAGACTTGCAAACATTTTCCCATCTTCTCATGCTGTTTCAGTTCAGAAATTTTCATCCAGCTTCTATGATTGCTTAGTCTTTTAATCGAATTTCCAGTCTACTTGTCAATCTGCCATTCAAACTGTCCCAATCATAAATATAATTATGCCCTTTTCCTCTTAAATTTCATTAATTGTTCTCCATTGGCTAAGGAATTAAGTCCACAATGCTCTTCAAATTTGGCTCCCCGTCTATGTCCATGCTCTTCTCAGTTACATGCTGCACTAAGCAGGGAGGGAGGAACAGAAAAAGGGAACTAAAAGCAAACATTTACTTGCCATTCCTAAAACATACCATATGTCTTTTATATTCCCTTATCTCTACACATGCTCTTCCTTGCACCTAAAATCCATTTACCCCCTAAAACAGGTTACACACTATTTATTATTTTGCACCATAAGTTTAATGCCTTTCTCTTTCTTATTAAGATGATTTCTTGAGGAAACATGTTTTGTTAATCTTTATAATTTTATAAAGTCTTTAAAATTTTCAAAGTCCTGAACATTTACTTAGAAACTAAATGGACCCAGACTGTCATGCTAATACAAAAAAAAAAAAAAAATTTGTACTGAGAATTGAACCCACAAGTGCTTTACCACTGAACTACATCTCAGCCCTTTTTATATTTTCAGGCAGGATCTCACTAAACTTGTGATCCTCCTGCCTCACCTCCCAAGTCAATGGCATTGCAAGCTCATGTCACCATGGCATCCTAATACGATTTTTAAATAACAGTTTAATCATTAGAGACTACTGACCCAAATTATAAATTATCTAGTTTCACAGGAAAACTTAGTTTGTATTTTTGAGCCACTTGCTGCAATCTGATGACCCCTGGAAATGACAAAGGCTCATAACTGCTGCCAGATTAATTTTCCTAAATTCTAACCTGATCATACTGTTTCTTAGCTTTAAATCACAGCTCGCTTTCCTGTAGTGAGAAAAATAATGTCCACATTTCTCTCCCTGACTATCATGGCCCTTTGAGACTGGGCACATAGCTGCTTGCAGTTTCCACTAATGTTTTCATAGTCTTTATTCTCACATGGGTTACTCCTCAAACTTGCTTCATTTTTTCCTTTTTCCACATCACTGCTCAACCTCTTCTCTCTGACTCCTTCCACTAATTCCCCTTATCAAATTATGCTCATCTTTCAGAACTATTGTAAAAGTATTCTAACCCATGTAGACTTCTCTGATCTTCCCAGCTAGAAGTATATGATCTGGTTCCTGAATTCCAGTAACACCTGTCCCTCTCCTACAGTGTGAATCCCACAATGCCTTGCATTAAATGAATGGTTTTCAACCCAGTTGTTCCTTAGAATCACTCTGGAAGCTTTTTAAAAATACTGATAACCAGGTTTCACCACAGATGAACTAGTTAAATCAGAAACTCTGAATGTATAACCTATTTTCAAATTTCCCATGTGATTAAGTGCAAAGGTAGGGTTGAAAACACTATGAAAGTCACTAATATACTTCCTGTCTCTCTGGAGATATGTAAGCCTTGATATATCTTCATAATCTATTACCAAACAATAATCTGTTTAGCATATGTTAGTAGAGAGGAAAAAGGGAAAGAAACAAAAACAGATGGTATCCTACTACTTAAAAAGTAACAATTAAACTAAAGGAAATCTTGTTCTCCTAAATTTCTGGAAGGAATGATGAGCATGCTATCATTTTTAGTAATCTCATTACTAAAAAGCCATCTTATCTACGAGGGGACAGAATATTTTCTGTCATTGGGAAATTATCTGTCTCAATGAGGTAGTATTTTAAGAAATACTTGAGAATGCTAAAATGTCCAAAAGAGAATACATTTTAAATAATGGGACGAGGCAAAAGAATCTTTGCCAATCAGAAAAGGAAACAAATTCTGAAACAGAATTTTAGGCAGGTTCCTATCAGGTTCTCTGCAAAATGGAAACAGAAGGAAGACAGTCATATGATGCGATCTACCAAAGGAAATTATACTTAAGATTTCTTAATCACAGACAAAGAGGGTATGAGGAACTTATTAAGGAACTTAAGGAGATGATAAGAATTAACCTGATTAAAGGAAAAACAAAACTTTGAATTCAAAGAGTTTTTAGTGAAGAGACAAAAAAAACGTTCTGGGGATTCCTGGAACCCAGCTGGAGTAAACTTTCACTGAAATCCTGGGTTGCTATCTTTTTTTTTCCCCCCTTAACACAGTTTTATTAAAGTATAATTCACATATCATAAAATTCACCCTTTAAAGTGTACAATGCAATACTGCATAGTACATTCACAGTTGTGCAGTCATTACCACTATCTAACTTCATAACATTTTCATCACCCTATAAAGAAATCCCATTATCTATTAGCAGTCATTCCATCCACCTCTTCACTGCCTTAGGCAACCACTAATTTACTTTCTGTACCTGTCTGCATATCTGCCTATTCTGGAGAATATATTTTAATGGTACCACATAATATGTGGCCTCTTGTCTGGCTTCTTTCACTTAACATGTTTTCAATTTCACTTCTTTATATTGTTGGATGGCATTCTATCACATTGGTATATCACTAAGAATGTACTGAGATGTACTGTTTGGCTACTGGGGATGTGAAGATGAAAAAGTCTTGTTTTCATGAAATTCATGATAGTGAAAGATACATCAAGAGAATAATTTAACAAAGGCAGATTTAACAAACTGATGGAATATAAACTTTACAATGAAAAAAGGGGCTGGGAAATATAGTCAGGGGCCAGATGATGAAAATTTAGAAAGGCTTTGGTGTCATGCCAAGAAATCTGGACCTGATGCTCTAAGCAATTGAAAACAGTTCCTTCAGGAATTGCCTTCCCATCATTTTCTTCAATCTCATCCTCCAAGGCCTACAGGAAGAGATCTGAACCCTTAAACATACCACATCCATCCCAACTACATAAATTACTACACCATTCTTCAAAACCACCTTCATAAAGCATTCTCTCATTATCCAAGTCAGGAAGTAGTATTTTCTTTACAAATTTTAAGATTTTAATACTCTTTTCATAATATGTATAACATATTGATTTATCTTAAAACAATTATAATCTTTCTTGCTAGTTGTAACCTACTTAAAAGCAAGACCAGTATCAGATATTTCTGAAAGCTAATAGTGTAACTATTGAATGAACAAACAGATAAATGTAATAGATTTGATTGAAAGCAAGTCTCTAGAAGGATGTGATCACAAAATTGCCAGTTTCAGAGAAGAGCGTGGGTGTGGAAGTAATATTCTAGGACACTGACAGAACAAGCACAAGCCTGGAAAGAAGAGACTTCAAAGGCCACTGGAAGCTGATAATGAAAAAATAGAAAGGGATGATAACAGCTACTGAGTACCTGCCATGTGCCAAACGAAACACCACAGCTTTATCACATTTAATTTTCTCAATAACCTATAAGGTAGGTATTATTAGCAACATTTCACAGAAAAAGAAACAAGCTTGAAGAATGTCACAAATCAGTGGTCAAAGTAGGTTTCTATGATCTATGTTTAACTGCAAAGAATAGACACATTCTAACCTGTCACACTGCCCCTATATTTTCATAACTGTCCTTAGGGTGGCACCTATAATTCACAAACATAAGCTGCTATTTTTCTTTATTTAAAAACACACAAATAAATAGCTAATTATAATTTGGAATACTCTATGTTTAGTCATACTGCTCATAAATTCTAGAGTCAAAACTGATTAAAATGGAAACTTAAACTGCTCTTTAAAAAGAAATATCCACAAAAGTGGTCTCATTTTGCAGCCAGCAAATGAGCATTTTTTAAAGAAATTATATAATGTTTTGACATAACTAAAAAGAGTTGAATGAGTAAAATGCTTCAAAATTCACTACTCTAAGCAACTTCCTTTATTCACTCCATGCTGACTCAAAATTTATCCTGAAACTGAGAAAAGCATTTTAAGCACAGTATTACAACTAAAAGCAAATGTGAGAAAGTAATTTAAATTCAATATTGTTTCTACTAGTAAAAATATTGCTTTTAATGATATCAGTGATTATCAGAACTATTTAGAAGATTTCTAAATTATTCTCTCATGACAGTTTAACATAAAATTTCTCAATATGGTATGCAATGACAATGATAATTGGTTAGTAAGTAAAATACTGTTTTAGTGATGCTATGGGGGAAGGGGATCTGCTATGTGTATTTAATAATGGCAAACAGGAAAAAAAGAAAGTTTAACTTAAAAAACCTATCTATTTAAAGTAACAAAAACCCAGTGTTAGAAAACAAATGCATAAGCAAAAGCAGCATACACATACCATCTAAGCAATTAAAAAGTGCCCCCAAATTCATGTTACTTGACAGAAAACAGTTGTAGCAGGCAAAAGAGCTCCTCAAACAATTATTTCTTGCTTTTAAAGAGCTGATGGTAATGACAGCAAATATGAATTTCAAATAACTTTTACCAATTGTAGCTTCTAGGTTAAGGGTTTTTTTGTTTTTGTTTTTTTTGCTTTGTTTGTTTTTTTAAAAAAGCAGTGCTAAATCTTTGAAAACATAGTCAATGGAGCTATTTCTGCCTGCCTACACTTGAGAACTCACCACATGTTCAACACTTTCTGGCAGCTATACACACACAAACACACACACACAAATAAAAAAAAAAAAAAAAAAAAAGAGAGACAGAGAGAGAAAAAAAGAGAGAGGGGGAAAAAGAGATCATCAGAAACAGCCCACAGTGAAATGATCACATTATATTTCCATGCTTAATTTTCCCAAGCAGCATTATTATACTTTTTAAAACAAATTTAAAACTAATAGTAAAGCATGCAATATTCTAGAAAAAAAATTGATTCTTATGCTTATAGAAAAATATAATCAATAATACAGGAATAACTTTCATGCAATATTCCTAAATATTAAAAACTAAAATTATTACTTATAAATAAGTGTATGACCACAGTTCTTTAATAACTTTTTTATTTTTAAAATAGTTACTGGAATAACACTATTTTAAATTTAGTGATTAATTAAGTATACCACTTGTTTTGCATGCATTTATTCCCTGAAAAAAATTCTCTGAAATAATTGTATGTGACTATAAATCTCAAACATGCATAGTGTAAGAAACAAAGTTACTAAAACAAGCAAAATGAATACATACTTGGTTTCATCCATCACTTCTACTTCTGTAGGGGCTGTGATGGGTGCATTTGAACGTCCTGCAGTAGGGTCATCTGTGTTTAACTCTCCATTTGTGGAACTTACGACCTGTTTAAAGAAAGAAAAAATATATACATGTATATCACATACATATATACATTAAATAAAGGTTAAAATACTTAAATTAGAAAGTTAATAGGAAGAGTGCAAAACAATTAGTAGGAAGCTATTCATAACTGAATATAGTAATAAGTTTAGCATTTTATTGAAGATAAAGTCATACTACTTACATTTTCAACTTACTTTCCTTCCATCTTAAAATTTCTGTCTTCTATCTCCCTCTTCCTGGTTTTGAAAGCTAACTTCTCCACTAATGTCTCAATCAGTTTCTTTGTGTCTTTGGTACATTACTACCTCATGAGTTACTTTCCTTGAAAATTTTCATATTGTTCCTTCTGATGGAACCTTCACTTCAATTTGTAATCATGCTCAGGTCTCCACTGCCTACTGACCATTTAAAGAAATGGCAACACCAATCATCTTCACAGTTGTTCAAGTTCCAAATGTAGGAATCGCAGTGATTCCTCTTTGAATTAAACCCCCCACCTAATCCATAAGTAGGTCCTATTAAATCTTCCCCAAACATATCCCATACCTAATTCAGTTCTCCCTGGTTCTATTACTATTAGAGCTCTATTTTAAGCCACCAAATATTCTCTTTGGTAAATAAGAGTAAAAGCCTACTGATTGGTCTTCTGATTTTACTTGTACCCCAAGTAAAATGTATTATTCACACCACAACCACAGTGCTCCTTTCAAGGTATCAACTGGGTATATTCCCTGCTTAACACTCTCCAACTATTGGTTTCCCATTTCAGTTGGAATAAAAATCCTACTCTTCCTCAATTCACAAAGTCCCTCATGACCCAATACTTTTCTAACTTCTCTGATCTCACACCACTTTCCCTTCCATTCAATGTTAAGTATCTCTATATGTCACAACATGTTTGTAGTCAATGACTTTTAAAAGCAAATTAATATACTTTTCAAATATTAATCTTCCTCCCCACCTAGTGCTGAGAATGAACCCAAGGCCTCATGCACGCTAGGCAAGCACACTATCACTGAGCTACATTCCCAGCTATACTTTCCAAATATAATGCATTTATACAAACTGTATTTCTGTCTTCCTAATTTCTATTTAGTTTCTTATAAGTGTGATTACCAAGTGCACCATAGAAGCTCAATAAAATCTGTTAATTAACCATACCTCGAATCTATCCAATAAATATATTAGAAATACTAAAACATTATGTTTTACTTGTGCATCAGCTTTTTCTTTTTAAAAGGCATCTATTTTTTCCTTTTTAAAAGGCATCTATTTTTAAAAGCATACTAAAAATTGACATATAGTTTCAAAGAGTTTACTGAACTTGTTCAAGGGTACACATGTATTATTTGAAACCAACTTTCTTACATAGTCTTAAAAACTGAAGTGAGAGCTACAATTGATATTCTTTAAATTCCAAAAGGTGACCCTTGAGTATAGGGACATTTTCATGGACTTTCAACAAAAATAACCCAAACAGATTTTCAATTTAACTTTTACTTACAAAGGTATTAATTAGAATACAATTTTCTTTGAGCATTCAAGTCTTAAATAACATTTAAATAAAATTCATAATAACATTTAAAGTAATATTACTTTAATTTAACAAGTAATATTAATTTAATAATTTGATAAAAGAATATCAAAATAAGTTAATAATACTGCCTTGCCCCAATGATAACTGACAATGAATTTCCTAAGTTAAACTAAAGGAGATGAACTGGAAAATAATTACAAAGGCAGGTGACCACACAGGTGACTACACTCCTTCCATTACCTCTCTTGCAATTTCAGCACCCCAGAAAACTAAGGATAAAATGTGATTATAATAGTCATTCAACTTTGTTCCTTGTTAGTAACTCTATATTTTCAAAGATTTTATTGAGATGGCTGAAACCCAAGTTTAGAAATGTTTTAGAAAGGTCAGTATTCAGAATTAGTGTAATTGAGAACTGAGTGAGATATGGCAAATATTACTCCTGACATTTCATCATGTATGTTTTCTCACAACTCCAAGATGTATTTGTCCAATTATTTTCCTGCTTTCATCATTTGTATTTGTATTTCTGATGCTATACTGCAAAAATATCAGACTGTTTATTACAACGATTAATGTTATCCTTTATTTTCCTTAATTATGCCTGGCTGCACAATATGTCTTTTGCACCATTTGTGATTGTACTCCTTTCTTGCCTCAAGAGCTCAAAATCCTATCATTCCTTAGATTCAAACTAAAGACTTTCAAACAAGAGATTTCCAAACCATCATGAGGTATACTATTTATTATGTAACATAGTTTTTCAGTACAGTAGTGTCCTTAACGTATGTCTTCTTTCCTCTGCTCAGTTTCCCGCCCATCAGCTTTATAGGATCAGATTTTTCAAGCAGCACTAAGCTCAATAGCACTGTGCTACAGTGAAAAGAACAGCTACAATGGAATTAGAGACTACCATCATCTACTACTAATGGTGTATATTTAAACCTAATTTTAGAGATCTGATTTGTCAGAATATGTAGAAACATATTAAAAAGAGGTAACTGAACTCATCCTTTCCCCTCAGTCCCCCAACTAAACTCTACCTTCTAATTATTTTTTAAGCACTCTCATTTCTCTTCATCTCCATTACCGTTGTTCCTCAGCTACAGACTTTTGATAGCTGTAGTTCAGACTTCCCTCTCTTCAATTGAGTGTTTAAAGTAGTCTTTAGAAAACACTATCTAGACTACTACCAAGTCCTCAGCTACTCTATCTTAAAGTCTGGATTTAATAAGACAACCTATTAGATCCTCCATGATTTGCTTCCTGCCTACCTCTCTCATTTCTCAACGTACCATAATGAATTTAATTACTCAATGTGTCTCTGTCCTCTATGATCTTATGCATGTTGTCTTCTCAGGCTGGTTGGTATATGTGTCTCCTGACCCCTTCTACCTCTTCAGCTGATTAATTCCTGCCAATTCTCTAGGTCTCAATTTACCTAGCTATCACCTTTTCTAGGAAATTTTGACCCACTAAATGCAGGTTAGGTGCTTTTCCTATATATGTTTCTAGCACTTTGTGCCATCTCTACTCATCACACAGCCCTTTTATTAGCCTCCTCTACTGACTGAAACCTCCATGGAGATAGGTACTATCTTTGTGTTCTTCCTTTCATGAGAGAGCCTAGAGCAGTGCCTAGCACCTAGTCATTTATAGAGATTTTTTTCTTAAGGTTAAAGAAACTGAATGTGATGAGTCTGTTTCTCAGCCATGTTTATTACCAATGATTCTAATGGGGAACACAGATGGCATAATTACTTGATTTTGCGAGGGGTTTTCTAAAACACACATATACCAAGAATAGACTCAAAATAAAATCTTTAGATATTTGAACATTATTCTTAGTCTCTTGAGTAAATATATTTTAAAGTTACAGCTGTGAATTAATACGATTTCACTAAGAAAACAGAATTACAAAAAAAAAAATCCATTTTATGTGATGCTTTTTGGCTGTGCCTCTCTACACTTCCTAGAGACGTATAAAAATACTAGTTAAGTTTCTAACTTTATAAAAACAATAGATTTTACTTATCTACTACTAAGTCCCAGCCTCCATGATAAACACTTTTTAATATTTTAACAATAAAACCATAGATAGATGTGGATATATTATTAACATTCTCCTTTTACTGAAAAATAATTTGAGACAGAATTTGAACCAAATCTGACCCCAGTCATTGTGCTTTTAACCACAGTGCCATCAACATGGTAACTTGCATGCCCAGTCTGTTATATAATTCTGGAAAGGCAGGGATTTCAAGTTTAGACTCTGTTCCTCAGTTTCTATTAAAACACATCTGAAATAAGAAATACCTGCAGATCTTCTGGTAGGTCAAAAATTGTGAGAGAGTTCACCCTGCATGTTAACTCTGAACAGTCTGGAATACTTTACAGTGCTGCATTGACAAAGATCAGTACTACTGAATAAAGTGCGTGATGAGAGAGGAAAGCCACAGACTCAGAATGGCTCATTTTATTTCATGCTAATCCTCCTTCTGAGTATCTTGAACCTGCATCACATTTTATTACTGAGTAGCCACCTATTTTTTATTGAAATGACTGTGAGAAACTATATGATATGCCTTTAGTATTTATTGAGAATAATTTCTTAATTGTCATATAAATTCACTGTATGTCTAGAAAAATCAATCCTTGAATATTTCTTCAACACGTAATCTAATGACTATGAAGAATCTCAAAGCAAATACTTTTTTACTAGTAAAAAGTTTTGTGGGGGCTGGGAAGTGAAGCTCAGTGGTAGAGTGTTTGCCTAGTATGTGCAAAGTCTTGGATTTGATTCTCAAAAATAAAAATAAAAATTTTTATCTCATCCATTTAGTAAACAATGAGAGTGACAGAATACATTGTTTCCCTTTCTGCCTTCATTCATGACCACCTATAGTATTCAACTGTAACAATCATATTAGCTTACATTTTAAGTACTTTTCCCCTCTTATAAGTTTTAATTTATAATTTTACTAGTCTAGGTATACAAGTATTGTATTATAACATTCCAAATAATTCTAAAAATATGGATATAAATTAAAAAATGAATTCAGTATTTTTGAACTGGAATAATACTTAGGCATTATCCTACTTAGGGTGTTAGTAAATTTTTATGAACTTCTTTAATGTCCATTATTAAGGTGAGTTTAATAATACAAAATATATTCATGAAGGCAATGAAAATAGAATATAATTTCTTGTTTTGTCTATATATTCTGTGTATTACTATAATTCTAAGAAGTAAATGGATTAGATATTGAATATTAGGATGAGATCAGATGGAGTCTCTATAGGTAGACAAGTTTTAGAGGGAAATGAGGAGAAACAAGGAAAGTACAAATATCTCTGTGAAACATGGGGGAAAAACAGAACATGAAGTACTGAGTCAATAATCAAATTCATTCACCCTTAGATAGTCCGAAGTGATACAATGAGCCATCTTTGGGAATCATATAAGAGTAAGAAGAGACTATGAAAATAAATTTGTGGTTAACAGTACAGAAGCAGCAGTGCCTTAATTTGTTGCAGATTTTCCTAAACAATGAGTAAATCACTTGCTATAATACAAACATATGAACTCAGAAACGTGTCCATGTGTATAGAGACAACTACTGGATGCAGTTTTTGTTATGTAAATTAAATATAATTTGCTCAATTCGCTTTTCCAATGATACAAACTGAGGATGTCAAGTTTTACAATTCAGGCATGCCAGTCTAAGTCTTTCACTCCAGACTTATAAAAGTATTCAAATAGTTCTACGTATGAAAATTCTACATACTACAAAATGCTATAAAAATAGGTGGTTATATTATTTAAATGACCTCTAAAATTAGCTCTAAAACATGAGTGCTTATAAGATTTAGTCATTAAATGATTTTTAGAATTTAAATAAATAATAAAATTTGGAATATAGATTCAACTGATTAAGTACATTTAAGAAAAATGCAAAATTGATAAATACAATGGAAAATTATTCAAGCAGAAATATGTCAATTAAAAAATAAAAATAGATTCTAAAATGAAATGAATTATCAAGTGTTGTTTCATTATTCTTTAAGCCAGCATTTAGAATACCTTAAAGCAACATTTTAAAAGACACATGTGATTCCATCATCTTTTCCTGTTTCTACAATACACATGATGATTAAAATTTAGAGGTCATGGGAGGGCAGACTACAGTAGCTGTCCCTAATTATATAAAAAAAAAAAAAAAAAAAGAAAGAAAGAAAAAAGAGAGAAGGAACAAATCATAAAAAAGGAACTGCTTTAAATTTGTGTAAAAATCCACACAATTTATTGAGGGTAATAATTTTCAAAGAAATTATTTTCTCTAAATACAAACAATATGCCCCATTATAAAAATCAGGGTCATGTCTATTTGACCAATTAATCACAATGTATATTCTGAATATAAGGATTTTAAAAAGTTAGATATCTAAAAGTTAAGTTTGAAGGAGGCAAAATCAATGAAAGGGAAAGATATATAAATGTTCTATTACTTAAAACATTAAGAATTATTGAAAAATAAAGTTTAACACATTTCAAATAATATAGTTCATTTTTCTAATCTGTTATGAGTATGACTTAAATATTATTGCATATACTTGCAAAAAATGAACAAAGGCAAAAATCTTAGTATCCCTAGTGGTCTTTCCACACCGTGTTAATTTGTTGTTTCTGTTCTTTTTGGTTAAATAACAAAGGAAAAGAATTATTAATAGAATTCAGCAACAAACTTCCCATTAGGATATGAAATCATGCCACAAGTTCCAAAAAAGGGTTAGTTGTATAAATTTGGGGAATAATCACTCATGCAAAAATCAGAAAATACCTGTACCGAGCCACCATGTCTGTCTGCTGCAAGGTGAGCTCTCAAATGGTGGGGATTTGCCTGCTGGGAGTCCCAAGCTGCCCTGTGGTCTGCCGACTGCCATTTATTTAATGCATGTGGCATGCATGGAAGAAGAAAAACCCAATATGTTAAACATCTCATCCTCATAATATATAAAGCAAATGCACAAAAGGAAATTCAAAATACCCTTACTATTTTGAATCAAGTGCAGTTACCTTTGCACATGGAATGTGGAGAGATTTTAGCTAAATTGCTAAATTGTGTAATGATCAACAATAAAAATAAAATGGAACCATAATATTTTAGAAGAGTACTTTGATGTCAAAGACTCTATCCTCTAACTTTAAAAGTAAAGTTTAACAACCAAGGAAGTAAAATCAGCATGCCCAAGAAAGCATTCCAAATAAATTAGGAGTGCAACAAAAGGTCATCTAGTATACTTTCTTATGGCAGAAGTCCATATTGGTTTTCTCATGAGGAGTGTTTTCTTTTGGGGGGAGGGATCATACCAGGGATTGAATTCAGGGGCACCCAACCACTGAGACACATCCTCAGCCCTATTTTGTATTTTATTTAGAGACAGGGTCTCACTGAGTTGCTTAGCACCTTGTTTTGCTGAGGCTGGCTTTGAACTCACAATCCTCCTGCCTTAGCCACCCAAGCCGCTGGGACTACAGGCATGCCCCATGTACCTGGCATGAGGAGATATTTTTAACAGTGTAAAAAACTGGTTCTTAAAAACTGTAATTGGGGGCTGGAGTTGTGGCCTAGTGGTAGAGCGCTGGCCTAGAACATATGAGACACTGGGTTCAATCCTCAGCACCACATAAAAATAAAAGTTTTGTGTCTACCTACAACTAAAAAATACATATTTAAAAAAACAACTGTAATTGAAGTCCTGGAAAAATTTTTCTTTTTGCTTAGTATTTTGTTTCTGATTGTATGGATGACAGGAAAAAACAGAAAAATTATTTTAAAAATGAGAAGTATATAAAATGCTATGAGAATATAACAAAACACTTTTTTTAAAAAGTGACAAATCTACATATATGAATCCATTTGCTTTCTTCATCTTATTTTTTTAAACATGGTTCAAATCAAAGAGCCTACTTCTGTGAAACAGGCCCAAAATTCTTAATACTTTTAGATCCCCTGGCAAATCTATATGACCAATAACCACAGCCTAGTAACCTGCTAGTAGAATTCAGAGTAATTTCTTAATAGGAGTCAATTTCTATATTTCAGGAAATGTAAACAGCCCTAGAGTAAGGACGAACAAGAATACAATGTTTTAATTGTTACATGTTTGGTTCTGCATTAGTTACTTTGCATGTGCCATCACATTTTGAGATGGATATCATCATCCCCATTTTACAGAGGAAAATGTTGAAATATTGAACACTTTGAGAAGGTCACAGAACTAGCAAGGAGTACATCAGGGATTCCAACTCAGTGCCCACTGCCTTTTCAAAAAATCTACCTAGCTCCTTACCACATATATTCTAAAGTCTGGCTCTTTTCTTTTTCACTCAAAGTCAAAAGAATCTTGCTACGAAGTATCAAGTATAATGTGCTAGAAGAAGCCCAAGCAAAAGGGGACAAAGTAACCATTTTGGAGGACAGATGTTAAATTCAAGTAGAAGACATGAATAAATAAATGTGCCGGCACTCATATTCCTAAATTAAATTAAATAATACAAAATTACATATTCTGTGGCATTAAATATGTCATCAAAACAATTATGATGGTTCTATAATGTCCTTTCATTTAAACCTCTAAATTCATAACAAGAATTAAACAGATTTAAATTTTACAGTGAAGTAAATTAGATGAAGTCAAATCTAAACAATATGAAAAAATGAAAATGATGCTAAAATTGAGACAAATATCTAGGGTAACAGGCAACACTCTGGGGTCACAGAATTCTCTAAAATTGTAGTAAAAAGTTACACACACTTTACTCGGAATAAACAACTACATGTACCTGGCATTTTACATATAATTATAAAATCCCTTAACTTCAACAACTGATTCAAGGTTATGAATAATTTATCTGAGGATATTATAAAGGTTTCAGTCATTTGAGAGAATTAACTTTTTTTCCTCTGGGATTGTAAACTGCAGGTTTCTCATAAATCTTTTAATTGTTTATTGATGTATAGATTTTTAAGAAGTGTTTTCTAGATATACAATTATTCTATAATGAGAATCTCTATATTGAGATCTCAAATTTAGCATATAAGCCTATCCTAAAGATTTACTGAAAATTCCATATACATAATCTGCATTTTATATATACATATATAAAACCTCCCTACATTTAGTGCAATGAGGACTGCATATATAAAATACAGTTCCCACGCTCAGTGAGCTTACAATCTAACAAATAAGACATGTCTGAAATAAATAGAAAGTTAACAGTCTAAAATGTTTAAATTATAATTTAATTCAACAGTAAACGAAGAGTTTCACTTATTATAATACCAAAAGGCTCAGGGGGAGAAGTTTAGAGAATAATTAATTATTAATCTTCTTTCAAGTACACTCAAGAAATGAACTGTAGTTTAGAAAACATAAACTCTTAAGTTTCAACTTTTGAGCCATTTCTTTCTATATTCAGCATCTCATGAGAGCACTCAGGCTATCAAATAATTAAAGTCTATACTTGAATTGGTTTATATATGAGAGCTTTTATTGTACCAACTCTTCTATGCCAAAATTTGAAAACTTACCTTTCAAATTTGTTAAACACCCCCTAAAGTATAGCATTTTATTTTGCCATAAGGTTTTTAATAAATGTTACTCCTTTAATTTTCATCTCATTTTAACCCTCACTTGAACTTGATCGGATAAAAGATAAAAAAGTAAAAAAAGACAACATACTATCTTTTCTCCAAAAAGGTCTTTAACCAAAAGTTTATAAATCCTCTTTAACTTAAGTGAGAGCAAAACTTTTAAACAAACACAGCAAAGATAGAAAAATGAAAACATTGGTCAAAAATTTCAACAGCTTTCCATTCCCTTAACTGAGAAATACAAATTCCTCATTCTTAATCAATACTCCATGCCTTGTCTCAAACTTATTCCTTGCTCCAAACTGCACTGTTTGGTGGCTGGGTTTGTAGCCCAGTGGTAGAGTGGTTGCCTACCACAGGTGAGGCATTGGGTTCAATTCTCAGCATCTCATAAAAATAAAGGTATTGTGTCCATCTATAACAAAAATTGTTTTTTAAAAAAACACTTGGACTGGACTATTTGCTATTCCTAAAATTCTGTAATTCCATATTTTTAAACTTCTGTTTTTTTGTTTAACTATTAACTTGCCTCAAAATGCCTTTATTCCATTCCATTATTTGCCTTTAACAATTCCATTCATTTTCAGGTCCATCTCAAAAGACACCTTTTCCATAAAAATCTTTACAAGATTCCCACATATTCATATACCTCTCTGTAGCACTTTATTAATAGGTTTCACACAATATAACATATTCCTCTTTGAAATGTAGTTATTTGTGCATTTATTGCAATAATCATGATAAAAGTAATACCAATCACAAAAGCTGAGATTTTACTGAAAGCATATTATATGCTAGGAATTAACGATCATTATTTCCATTTTATAGAGGAGGATATTGAAGACTTCAGAGATTAATTAATTTTACCAGGGTCAAGTCCCATCCATTTTGGTCTAATACCAGAGACTGAGTGAGCTTTGAACTAAATACTGCTCTTAGTCACTCATTACAACATCATTTTTTAAATCATTTAAAATTTTTTCCATATTTTTATTGGTGCATTACAGTACATCATTTCTTATAAATTGTACTGTCTTCTTTACCTCTGTATTTATAAATAAATAAGCAAAAAATGCTTAAACAGCAGAAACTCAGTGAATAATTTACTGAACTAGACTACAGTTAGAAAGATCAAGTGGTATTACAATTCATTCCAGTATGATATCAAAAATACTTCTATACTAATAGAATATCAAATATGGCTCAAAATTATATTAATTTATACCATTAATCAGGAATTTACAATTAAACATTTTAATATTAAATATTAATATTAAATTAATAGTGAAAATTCAGAGAAACAATTCATCAACCTTTAATATTTGTATGTATAATGTTTTATCTATTGAAGAAAAAAGTATACATTTCAATGTTGAAACAAATTAAGATAAATATATCTGAAAAGGCATCAAACCTGATTTTTGGATTGTTGCATCTTATCTCTGTGTTGATGTGCTTCTCTGTTTGATGACAGAGCAGGATCTTGCTGAACTGCTCCCACTGGAGTAGGCTACAATATAACAACAACTGGTATTGATATTTCTACTTAAGAAATCTTATTTAAAATCCTTTCTTTAGCCTCTTAAAAGAATCAAGGAAAAAAGCAAAGAGAACATAAACAACTATTTTAAAAGCTTTTGAAACATTTAAATGCTTTTTAAAATATTTATTTTTATATCCACAGAAGACCTTCAATGCTGTCATTACTTTTAGGTTAAGTTTGTATAGCAAAAATGAAAATATATTTATTTTTAAAGTAAAAATACAATAAATTATTTTAATAAAATTAAAGGGATAAGTTTTTAAAAATTAAAACTAACAAAATTGCTTACTTTCAATGTTCAACTCAGAGATGAGGCTTACAAAAACCCTTAAGTTTGAAAGTATTACACAGTAAGCTAATCATGAAAACATACCAAACAAAAAAAATATACTTGAAGCCAGGAGCAGTGGCACATGCCTATAATTCCAGCAACTAAGAAGGCTAAGACAGGAGGATCACAAATTTGAGGCCAGCCTTGGCAAGTTCAAAGCCTACCGGAGCAACTGAGCCAGAAGCTATCTCAAAATAAAAAATAAAAAGGGGTGGGGATGTAGCTCAGTGGTAAAGTGCCTCTGGGTTCAATCCCCAGTACTAGTAAAGGAGAAAAAAGAAAAACAAAACCAAAAATGTAGACTTGATATTAAGAACCAAATCAGGATGAAAAGTTCAAACTAACTCATCACTCTAAAAAGCAGGCAGTCCAAATACAGGACTTTTACAAAACGTAAGGAATAATAATGTAATGGCACCAGAAGAAATGTCCCCAAATGGGAAACAAAATGAATCCTCTTAAAAAATTACTTGTTGTCAACTCTTTTCAACTGAAGGAGTTGCACTGCTGTTAAAAAGAAAATAAATACTACAAATAATGTTTTTCTAGATAGCATACTCACCAGTTGTTTACCAATCCAGTCATATTCATAATCAAACATATATCCTTTTCGATCAAACAAGTCAGTAAAAAGCTTTCTTAGGTAGTCATAGTCTGGTTTTTCAAAAAAATCTAGCCTTCTTACATAACGAAGATATGTTGCCATTTCTTCTAGAAAAGAAAAAAAAGTATTCTGACTACATTTCTATATAATATTTAATAATAAGATTATTTTAAATGTCTAAAAGTACACTCTATTGTAAAAACATGAAAAAAGAGCAAAATTAAATTTCAATTTAAAATTATCTGAGTTTGATGACAAAATAAAAAAGGAAAAAAGAGAGAAGGAAAGGAAATAGACAAAAGACAAATGAGAAGTTTAATTTAGCCACTATTTTTGCTTCATTTCATTAGCAAAGACTAGAAGTTCTACTTTATAATATTTTTAATAGAAATCTTGAACCATACATGTTAAATTAGCAGCTTAATAATGTATAATTATGTATCATAAAGCATCATACTCAGAGCATAAATTTAAATATTTATTTAAAACATTGGTGGGAACTGATTTATGTGAAAGCATTTATACTAGACTGCTGGATTTCCTTTAGAATCAGTGACATACACAAATTGACCAATAGGGAATTCAAATTCCTAAAAGGTTAAAAAACACCTCAGAAATAAAATTCAAGAGCAGAGTGTAAGCCTTCACTTAACTTCTGGTCAGACAAGCAATGATTATTCAATAATATACAAATCTCTGCATATCAATATAAATTCCAAATGTATTAGGTACATATTTTTTTAAAGGTCATATTTTCCAAGAGGAAAAGAAGTGGGGAGGGAGACATACAAAGTAATAGGCAAAATGGTGAGTAATTAGTAAAAAGAAAAAGAAAAAGTATTACACCTTAGAGTACAGAAAGTGACTATAGTAAGAGATGATGGGATATCAATTTTCTCCTACCTCTGACATGGAGACCTAGCTGCTTTTCTGCTGCAATTCATAGGTAGTCAGTAAAAGAATGATACGTAGCCCAACGGGCAACAATAGTGGTGCCCAGTAACCTTCATCACACAGTGGCTCTCACTATACCACTTTCAGACTAATCACTTGGCTAAACTACTTCAGTACCTCCATTTTCCATTCTGAACTTTATAATGACAGTCAATCTGCTTACACTTAAACTGTTAGTTCTTTCAACCAATGTTTACTTAATTTTGCATTTCTAGAGGTTACCTCAAGAAAGAAAACCATAATTAAAGTGTGCTGACAATGAATAATAAGTAAGCTTAATAAAAGGTTCAAATTATATTGACATTATCCCAATAATGCCAGCATTGTACAGAACCAGTTAATACTGGAGACAGGAACTTAGTCTTGTATCTTCAAATTCAGTTCTTTTCACTTAATATTATTGCACAAATCACAGTAGGTATTTTAACACATTGTTAACATTCTCATTTCTTAGCTGATTTAGAAACTTTAAATTTTTGTTGGTTTAATTAGAGCTGACATAAATCTACCAAGAAAAACAGTACTTGCATAAATATATACAGCTCTCCGATATAAAATTAGCCTAAAGCTAGTAAAGTCTGTAAGATTTTACTGTACTCTGAAAACTAAACCAAGTCCTACTTTGAAACTATGGTTTTGAATCTGACATGAGAACTATTCAACTAATACTGTACACTAAAACTTTATAGTTGGCATTAGTTAGCAAGTATTAACTTAATAAAAGAATGCCACTATAAAAATACTACTTCAGCTGGTATTAGGTAATAATACTAATGGAGGAAATTTTCTTCTATTAATATCATCTTGCAAAAGCAAATACACAAACTGTCCCTGTGGTCTATGCATCAATTGTTGACAACTTTTAAATCACAAATTGCTCATCTTCTTTAAGGCAAGAAAAAATGTATCTATAAATTTAAGCAGTCAAAATTAACCACTTATGGCTTTCTGTGTAGAAACACATTTATAAATCGGCATTATTTTTACCTGGAAAATTTTCACATAACACTTCTATTGGTGTAGCTCGTTTTGTATCTCCAATTTTCTGATACCTCTCTTTTAATGTGTCAGCCTAATATGGAAAAAAAAAAATTCTGAGAATGTGGTAATTTTAAGATTATTAGGCTGGAAAAATAGACCTTAATACATATTAACATTTTATGAAATTTAATAGGGAAATACAAAAACAATTACCTTTAAGCCTTGCCAAGGAAGACTGCCTCTCAGAAAATACATAAACATATGACCTAAAGCTTCTAAATCATCTCTTCTACTTTGTTCTGAAATAGAAGAAAGACATAAATTTCACTATTCTCTAGAAGTTAAGGATGTAAGAATGGAGAATTTTTTTTCCTTATGCATAAACTCATTTCCAAAAGTTCAATACATAAATACAAAATACAGATCCAGTCCCATGTCTAAGCTGTTTTTACATAAATATTATTGTGCATCTTTAAAATATGCTATTATCATTTGTTAAACACTATTGTAGATTTATCTACCTGCGTAGGTATGTATTCATGAAAATACAGGCCAAGAAAAAAAAGGGTTCCATGATCAAAGAGAGTCACATTGAAGATTTCAAATGTGACATTAAAGGTTCTTTAACGTTATTAACTTTATTATACCCTCCATTTCCAAAACGTACACGAGTCCAAAATTTCCATCCCAAAACTCCCCATTAACATTAAACATAATTAGTATTGTGTGTAACATATTTTAGGAAACACTCGTGTTTGACCAACATTAATAACTCTTCTACTACAACTAAAACAATACTACCAACACAAATTTTCATTTTTCAAATGGTTGTTTTATTTTAGTAACAAAATGTTGGATAGCACATAGCTGAATGATAATCGCAGACTAAGACTTATATACTTATAGATATTTGCTGATGATATTTCACTGTTTTGTCACTGAAGTTAAATATTTAAGATTTCTTAATGTTTTAAAATAATACAAAACTCTGGCAAATAATGAGAGAAAAAACACTTTGGTAAGAGATGTATGCATGCAAAATATTTTACCCAAATGAATAATCATACTATTTAAGCAATACTAAATGCTTTTAGAAAAGCACTTTTTCAAGTATGTCTCTGAAGTAAGATCAGGAAAAATACTTTTTAATTTTTACCATGTACTATCATAACATTCTATACTTGACATCTATAACATCTGCTAAGGTTTAAAGATACATATCTGTGCTGTTATTTAATCAATATCTATTCTCCCACCAGACTATACATTGTAAAAGAGCATGTCTCTCTTGCTCATCATTCTCAAAACCAAGTATGATGGTTGGTACACAGGAGGCTCTAGGCTTTTAGGTTCTGAGAATCTAAGAATAAAGAGTTATGCAATCAAAAAATATTTCTGAACTCCTGCTGAAAATAAGAATCATCTCTGAAACTTCTCAAAAACTCATGAGCAGGCTTACAGAGGGTGACTGATTCCTTGGGTACAAAGTGGAGAAATGTGCATTTTAAAAAGCTCAGTGTGTGCATGATTCTAAAGTATAGTCAGTTTGATAACCACTGGAAAAGAGACCTCTTAGACTAAAGTATAATTTGCATATAATATACCCATGATAAAAGTAAAACTGGCTAAATTTCGACAACACACCTGCATAACTACAACTACAATCAAGAAGTATTTCTAATACTATAAACACTCTTTGCTAATCTTCTTCCCACCTCCAACCTCCAACCTCAGGTTACCACTTATCTGCTTTTGGCACTGTGAATTAGATTTTATTTTTTATAGAGTTGTACATGAATGGAATCATACAGGATAGACTCATGTTTAAATTCTTCTACTCAGTTACATTTTCATGAGTCATTCAAGTTGTTCCATGCCTCAGTAGTTCTTCATTTTTTCCCCCTCTAGGTCCATTTAATATATATTTTTATTTTTTATCTGTTCTTTTTAGACATACAAGACAGAAGAGTGTATTTTGACATAGTATACATAGATGGAGTGTAATTTATTCTAATTAGGATCCCATGCTTGCTGTTTTACATGATGTGGAGTTTCACTGGTCATAGATTCATATATAAACATAGGAAAGTTATGTCCAATTCATTCTACTCTTTCCTATTCCACTTTGTCTAATCCAGTGAACTTCTGCTGAGCAGAACAGCACAATATATTAAACTATTCACTACTAATGGCCACTGAGGAGCTTCCAGTTTGGGACTACTGTGGCAAAAAAAGTTGTTACAAATATTTGTACACAAGTCTTTGTGTAGACAAATATTTTCATTTCTCTTGGGTGAATATTTGGGCGTGGTATCATGGCATCATATGGCAAATGTAGATTTAAATTTGTAAGAAAATACAGAACTGGGGCAGGGGGTGCAGCTCAGTGGTTGATCACTTGCCTAGCATGTGCAAGGCCCAGGGCTCAATTTCCAGCATCACAGAAAAAAAATTAAAGAATAATAATAACACAGAACTGTTTTCCTAAAGGGATGTGTCATTTCACATGTGTACTAGCAAGGTATGCGAATTTCAGTTGCTTTAAATCTTGTCCAACATTTAGTATATTTGGTTTTCAAAATTTTAGCCATGTTAATAGCTGTGAAATATTAGCTTATTGTGATTTAATTCACATTTCATTGGTGACGTTTCATTTTACTAATTATTCATCACCTTTTTGTGAAGTGTTTGTTACAATATTTTGGTAGTTTTGAAAATCAGATTACTTGTCATAAACTTGTAATAGTTCTTGGCATACAGTGGATACAAGTCATTTTCAGATGCAAATACTTTTTGAGACGACAGATTACTTTTTGTTGTTGTATTCTTAATAGCATCTTTAAAAGAAGTTTGACATTTTTATGAAGTCCAATGTATCAGTTCTCTTAGTGTTTATGCTTTTTTTTTGTCCAGTAAGAACTCTGACTACTCTCCAGATTGCCAATATTTGCTCTTATTTTCTCTTCCGTTTGTTTTATAATTTGGGTTCTTACATTTAAAGTTATTATTCATTTTGAAGGTTTTTTTGTTTTGTTTTGCTTTGGTTTTGCTTTTAGTGTGGGGTAAAAGTTTAAATTCATGCATTCCAATGTTGATATCTACTTACACTGCTTACTGACAAGACTATCCTTTCCCTTTGAGTTGCTTCAGCATCATTCTCAAAAATTAACTGACCTGTCTATGATCAATTTTGGGACTTTGTATTCTGAACCACTTATCTATGACTGTATTCCTATCAATACTACTCAAAATAAGTAGAAGAAAGCAGAAAATAATGATCAAGGAGAAAATCAACAACCAGAAAATAGACAATAGGAAAAAAAAAATTAAGCCAGACATGGTGATCCCAGTGACTCAGCAGGCTGAGGAAGAGGACTGCAAGTTCGAGGCCAGTATCAGAGACCTACAAGACTCTGTCTCATAACAAAAACTGTAAAAGCCTGGGTCCATCAATGGATGAATTGATAAAGAAAATGTGTTATGTAAACACAGTTTTATTCAGCCATAAAGAAAAGTGAAATTACATCATTTGCGGGTAAATGGATACAACTTAAGAACACAAAGTGAATTAAGTCAAACTCAGAAGGTCAAGGGTTGCATGTTTTCTCTCACATGTGGAAGCTAGAGATGAGAAAGGAAAATAAAGGTGTGGGGGCAAGGGGTTATGAAAAATCAAAGAAAGATCATCAGTATAATAGAGGAAAGGGACCAGGGGAAGGAAGGAGGGGAGGAAAAGGGGAGACACTGAGAAATGTTATTGGCCAAATTTTATTGCTATATTGTGTGCATGTATGAATATATACAAACAAATCTCACCATTACATACAACTATAATACACCAATTAAAAAATGTGGGGAAAAGTGCAGTCTTTAAAAAAGAGAGGGGGCCTGGGCTGGGGAGTGGTAGTTTGGTGGTAGAATACCTCTGGATTCAATGCCCAGTACTGCAAGAAAAGAAAAGAAAAAGCAATAAAAACAAAAACTAGTTATTTGGAAACTTCAATAAAATTATTAAACCTCTTATTAGGTGAAAAGAAAGAAACATAAATTAATAATAGGAGAAAAAGAGAGCATCAGAGCACATTCTACAGACATTAACAGAATGATAAAAGAATACAATGAACCAACATTATGCCAATATATTCAACAACTGAGATAAACAAATATTTGAAAGCTATAAATTGCCAAAACTGCCTCAAGAAAAAAATGTGAATAGCTCTCTATCAATTAAAGAAATATAATTTATAACTCAAAACTTTCTCAAATATTAAGACTCAGATAACATCAAAACCTTCAAGGTAAGTTCTATTAAACAGTTAAGGAAAAAAAAAAAAAACAGTTAAGGAAGAATACCAATTCTATACAAACATTTATAAACAGAAGAGTTCCCAACTCACCACATTACCCTGTTAACAAAACAAAAACATTGCAAGACAGAAATTATACGAAATATCCCTTATAATTAGACCAAAACAAACAAACTTAAAAAGATAATATACCATGACTAAGTAAGGTTTATCCTCTGAATGTAAGTTGATTTAACATTCAGATGCCAAACAATATAATTCATCATATTATTAGAATTCAAAAGATATAAATCATGCAATCATCTCCAATATAGGAAAAGTTACTTGACAAAAATTCAACATGCATTCAGAACAAAAACTCCCAAATTAGCAATAGAAAGAAACTTCATTCCAACAAAGGACAACTATAAAAAACTTACAACTAACATAATTTTATTATATGGTAAACGATATCTATTAGATCAGGATCAAAACAAAGATTTGTACTCCTATCCATTCTACTCAATTTGTACTGAAAGTTCTTGCCAATACAAAAAAGCAATGAAAACAACATTAAAAGATTAGTGAGGAAAAAGTAAAACTATTTTTTCTTTGCCAACAACGTGACTAATATGTATATATAAAATTCAAAATAATCTACCAAAAGTCTATTAGAACAAGTTTTAACAAGGTTAACAGGATACAAGATCAATATATAAAAATCAACTGCATTTCTATACTAGCAAGGAACAACTGAAATTTGAATATAAAAATTAATGCCTGGGGCTGGGGATATAGCTCAGTTGGTAGAGTGCTTGCCTCACAAACAAAAAGCCCTGGGTTCAATCCCCAGCACAGCAAAAATAAATAAATAAAAAAAAAAAAAAAAAAAAATCAATGCCTTTACAACAGTATCAAAAAAACCCAGAAAATACATATGTATAAATTTATTATATATGCAAGATATATATAATATATACAGAATATAGCATATACATCCTATAAGATATATGCACACACATATACAGGATGGATATATATTATATCCTACAGGATAAAATATATATATAGGATATAATATACATATAGGATATATACATTAATTCCCAAATATGTATGTATGTGTATATAACTTAAAAAGTCTTAAAAAATATATAAAAGCATATTGAGCTCTACAGTAAGACTCTTTTGTTAAGAAAAGGAACTCAATATAAAAGGCAATTCCTTTTTGAATTCCATCCAAGAGAGACTTTAGTTACCACAGTGCCAACAAGGCATGATCATAAGATCATACGACCTGACCTCTTTGGTCGTATCAAAGAACAGTATTAGTCCTATAACCTTCAAGGCATTTAAAAATTCAATCTATAAATATAAGCTAGTAAAATAAACCCACTAATAAAACTCAATCCAAAACACTCTTTACCCTCATAATTCCTTTCTTTGTGTTCTTTCACCAACTGACATATCTTAAAAATAAATTTCACTACGTAGTAAGTAATAGAAGTCTAGAAGTCCTAGGAAAGCTTTCTCTTTGAAACACAGTAACTAAAGAACACCCCCTCAGGTCTCCTACATGAAAAAGATCTCTCAAAGGCAGTCTGGCCCTTATTAAACTCTGTTCACATTTTTTAAATTGCTTAACTGGAAGTCCTTTTTTGAAAATGGATATTTTCCTCAAAGCCACGTATCATTATAGGGACTCTTGCTATGAGCAAGTAAAGAAACTAGAGAGACAATTTGCTTCATAACAGGTATAATTTAAAATTCTTTTAATAGGTTCAATTTTAAAGTAACATAAAACATCAATTAAAAAGTTTGCTCCTTATAAACATATGTACCACATAAACATAACCAACACTTAAAAGAGCCTAATAAGTGTCCGTGCTTTAACACCTGATCTTTTCAAATTATAACTTCCCTGAAAGTAGATATTAGTAATCCCAAATAAGCAAAGTAAAATCCATAAGGTTAAGTGTCAGATAGATACTTAATAAACAAAGTACAGGGTTTCAGCCCACCAGTGTGGGCTAGTTTTATTTCAGAAAGCAAAGTCAAGTCCAGAATTTAATCAAAAGTTTATTGCAAACCTTGTGCAGTGATTTTCTTTTTAAAAATTCTATTCTCATGGCTCAACTTTTTCTCTTTTTAAATCTGATTTCATTTCTCAATTGCCTATAACTTTCCATTTCAAATGAAATTTTAATTTAATATTCAACAACAGAAAAATATTCCTTTTTTCATTAACTTAAATGTGTATCTGTCAAAAAAAAAATACACCAAAAGCCTCATTTAGAAGCAGGAAACTTTCTACTATACACATTATACTTGCTAAAAGAAACTTATTACAGTATTTTCTACCAATACACAAAACAATGAAGCCAAAAGACTACAAAAATTCTCTTCGAAGGAAATATAAATCATTGCTTTATAAAAATTACTATACGCAAGTAAAACTGTCACTTAACATTTTTAAATTATTAAAATTATTCTCCCTGGCACCCAGAAATACATCTTCTGTAAGACTCTCTAGGTTTACATTTTTCAAATTTACTCAATAAAGATGAGTTTTTAAAAATATAAGAATACAAATGTAAAAGGGAAAAGAAAAAAAAATTGAAGATAATATGCAGCAAATAGCTCACTAATCCAAATACATAATCTAGCAATATTGAGACAATTTAAAAATAAGAGAGTTTTCTGAGCAACTGACCACTTTCTTGGTATTTGTTCTCTTAATTTAGATATAATATCAGTTAGTATGGCTACAGGTTAAAAGAAGGAATTCAAAAGAGAAACACAAATTGCTGCCAGAAGTAGACATATGTACATAACATTAAAAAGTAAGAGAAAATACAGTTGAAGGAAAAAGAAAGACTCACCAAAAAAATTTGTTACAAAACACAAATAGCATTTTGTCTAAATTTAGATAAAAATATACATCCTAATATTCCTCAATAGATCTCAAGAATATTAATATATGAAATAGCAAGCAAAGAACTTTATCCTGAAATACCAATAAAATATCATTTATGTTTATCATACTTTGCTTAAAAGAACAAGAAATCATGCAATACATCTTTTAAAATTTATTTATTTATTTATTTACATTTTTAAACTGTTCAAATATAATTGTAAAATGTAAACATGTGTTTCTAAACTGTCAAAACCCTGTTTGTGCAGCTTATAGAACAGGTCTCAGGAATTTGGACAATTCACTTAGAAATTAAATTAAATGAATCATATCACAAAATGAACTACAGAAATAAGATGCTTTCTTAAAGAGCATAATTCTGTGATTCCTCTCCCCTACTCAGAAGATTGAAATACATTTTCTATAGAATACAAACTTTTCTTACTAACATTTTGCAAAGCAGTTTCTAACTTATTTCTCAAATCCTACTTTCTTTATTCTTGAATAATCAGCAATAGTTTAAAAAAAAAGACTTGAATTTCATTTCAAGCCTGCTTACCAAAGAGAAATGTATGCAGTATTTGCTTAATCCCAAATGACTTCAACAAAAAGGGGAAAGGAGTGATCCCAAGAAAGATTATAAGATGAAGTTCAAAGTAGTTTTTTTAAAATATCTTTAAAAAGATATCCACAAGTAGACATCACATCATACGCAAAAACAATTCAACATGACAATATTTTTTTAAAAAGAGCTTTCATATGTAGACTATGGGAAATTCACATATTATCTTAGACAGTGACTTTACCAAATATGAAAAGATGTAAAAGTGAATCACCACATCTGCCTTCTGAACATAAATTGCCTCCTTAAGATCAATAGATATAAGAAAAAGATAACAAATCCTAAATTGTGATTTTATTCTATTTTCCATATTAGAAACATTTTTTCCCTATTTAAACCTGATATTGTATCAATATTCAAAAAGGAAAAATATTTATAAACCTGTATAATATTCCTGTGACCAAATTATCTCTATTTTGAAAAGTTCATGTAAGCAAAGAAATGCCCAAGAATAAATGAATTATGTTTTAAAAGTAATCACCAAGGCCCGGACAAAGGAGGGAGGGCAGAAGTTAGAGATGCACAAAGTAAAATCTCTGTTCTTTTTTTCTTTTTAATGAGTGCTCCCAAAGTCATATACTCTAAATTTAAAATACCACAAAATATTCTATGTGACAGGCACCTCAAACTTACATTATACTTTAACTCTTCAGCACCTAAACTCATACACTGCTTTAGCTTACTCTTCATTTATTTTTAAATAGGAATTCATGTAATCTGGCAAGCAAATAGTTTTCTCTATTAATATTACCCATTTACTCCATTTACACAAAAATTGAGAAGTAGGGCTTTTATGTAAGAGAGAAAGTAAATATCAAAGCTTTTGTTGTTTGTAGTACTTGCCAAAGAAATATTTTTTTGTTTTCTTCCTGAAAGAGGAGTAAAAGAGATTATTACAACAGTTAAATGTCATTTCCCAAGCTCTGAAGGCTTTTACCAACAAGGACAAACAAATCAGATTTGCTTTGCCATTTCTACAAATAGAATGCTATTATACTTACCATTGTTCAGATAAAGAACATTAGGCCATAAGGAAGTTGTGACTTCATGCCTCACAATAAAACAGTGGTGAACCTTTTTTACTTTCTATAAAATAGTCTGTTAACAACTTCCATGAAATGAAAATTTCTCAGACACTGCATATACAAATAAAGGTGTGCCTGGTTTTAACAGAAGGCACAATCCTGAAAGTTGTATGTCTACACAAGTATATTTTAAATCTACCAGGAAAGTTTGCTATTACTCACCAAAAATATCATCTGAATAAAAATTATGTTTATGATTTTAGGTGTTTGAAACAATTTTTTGTAAAGAAAGACAAATCTAATTTTTCAGGTATTTCAAATGTTTGAAAAGAAAAAACACCATTAGTCCACTATTAGGCACACTGTCAGGAAAGATGCTTTTCAGGACAGAGACATACATGCAGTATATAGTTAAGTGATTGTGGAGAGGATGGTTAGAGAAATTAAGATCAGAAGTCAGAAGCTGGATGAGATGACTCCTAAAGTCCTGTCAAACCTGCTTTTATATGTAAAGCACCTCTGAACAGTGATTATGGATACATACTGACTGGGTTTTTGGAAGAAATATTTACAATGCTTATACTCGACAAGACGTGTATCTAGAATATATTCAGATTCCTACCATGCTTATATTTGACAAAGGACTTGTACCCAGAATATATAAGGAACTCCTATAAATCAACAACAAAATGATAAACAAAAGATATATACAAAAAATTCACAGAAGATATACAAATGGTCAATAAACACGTGGAACAGCTCCAAAATGTTAAGCACAGGGAAATAAAACACCATCAAATATCCAGTAGTGCCTAAATGAGAAAGATAGACTGCCAAATGCTGTCAAAAATGGAAGCACTCTCATTTACTGCTGGTGGAAATATAAAACAGTATGAACACTTTAGGGAACTGATTTTCTTTCTTTTTTTTTTTAACCTTCTTTTTTTAAATTTATTTTATTTATTTATTTTTTAATTTATTTATTTTGGTTCATTGTACACAAATGGAGTACAGTTGTTTCTCTGGTGGTACACAAAGTAGAGTCACACCATCTGTGCATTCATACATGTACACAGGGCAATGATGTCCATTTCATTCTGTTATTATTCTTACCCCTGCACCCCAAACCCACCCCTCCCTTCCCTCTATGCAATCTATCCTTCCTTCATTCTTGCCTCCCTTCCACCCTGCTATTTATTTTTTTTTTATGTGGAATCGAGGATGGAAACCAGTGCCTCACACAGTCTAGGCAAGCACCTACCACTGTGCCACAGCCCCAGCCCCTGAATGAGTTTCTTATAAAGTTAAATCACACTTATCATACCACCCAACAATTCTAAGAGAACATATGCCCACAAAAAGAATACCGAGAATGCCACAAAAGTTTTACTTATAATGTCAAAAACTGTTAACAATCCAATTATCTATCAACATTAGAATGGATGTAGTATGTTTCTGCCATTGACTAGTACTCAGCATTAAAATTAATAAACTACTGATACTTAGAAAAATATGAATCTCATAGAGATTATACTGCACAAGAAGCCAGATGATTCTAATTACATGACATAATAGAATCAGCAAAACTAATTTATGGTGAGAAAAATCAGATCAGTGGTTGCTTCTGGAGAAGACAGGGACTGAGAAGAAATAAAACAAGTCTTTAAGGTGATGATAATGTTCTAAATCTTGATAGGGCTATGTGTTACATAGCATGTATTTTCATCAGTACTCTCAAATGATACATTCAGACATTGTGTACCATACTCCTTATAAATTTTACTTCAATTTTAAGAAGCAGTCTTCAATAAAATAAGAATTACAAATATTATGGTCCTAATAAACTTGCTTTACAAAGTAGTATCATCTGGCAATTTGAAGCTACTTTCTGACTATCACAGGCCTCTAAAAATGAGTGAATGAGTCTGTTAAAGGAAAATATAAATACAGAAAAGGAAAAAAGAATTATAAATATGGTTGGGGAATACTACTTTGTTGTGATAAATTAAAATTGGAAGTATCAAGTATAAACTTGATGTTTTTAATTAGATACTAAAATATGTATAGATGTCATATATATGCATAGACCTATTTGTGTATATATATATGTATATGTACATGTACACATATACACACAACATTTCTTAGCTCTGCTTCAAAAAGAGCATAGCAGCAAAAACAAACCATAGCAAAGAGCATATCCAAGGCACAAATCTTGGTTTCTGAATACTACCGCTCCTCAATAAAAGGAACTAGAACTTCTTAGAGAAATGGCTCATGATGAGGTTGGAGCAGAGAAATCTGGAAGTATTTTTTGCAACCAGAAAGTAGGGAACTGCTCAAAGAATCATGAGAACATGACAAGAGGAACCAGAGAAGGAGCAACCAGTGGCCAAATCTGAGATTTTGAGGATCAAAATAAATAATGATCATAATGCATTCAATACATAACACATTAAATAAGAACTCATAAATCTATACATATTTAAATCAATAAATGAGGGAAAAGGGAAAATTTGTACTTATGTTTGAGTGTCAACTATTAAATATGTAAGGAATGACAGAAAATTATCTATACATGCTAAATGTAGTGGATAATAGTGTAATAAAGACCATATTTACAGAGTCTCAAAGGCCTATTTAAAAATGATTTTTAATGACGAAGGGGAAATGTTTTTAGTGGACAACTCATCAGATGCCACTCTAAGGAATTGATCAAATCTACTTAGAACTAGTTGTATTATGATTATATCCTGAGCCCCCCATATGATATACTGAGAGCACACCACTTCTATATTTATATTAAACATGCATACCAAAATCTAACTTTAAGAAAAACAGACCCAAATTGAGAACATTCTATAAAATTGCCTGTGTTACTCAAAAATATTAAGGTCATAGCTATAAGAAAGGTCAAGGAACTGCTCCAGATGAAAAGACTAAAGTGACACACCAAATTAATTGTAATCCTGGATTAGATACTAGGAAAAAGAAAACCTACGAAAAACCTGCAATGTTAGTAATAATTTCTATTCTTCTTACAGAGACGAAACTCTCAAAAGTTTAAGAACTTAACCAGAAGTTTACAATTAGGATGTAGTTAGGATGTAGCATTAGAAGCCCGCTAATTCTGCCCCCTCTACAGGATGTGCTTGCTGCTTCCCTGACTAGCCATATAAGAGAGCTACAGTCTTAATAAAAAATTTCACATACAACAAATTCAATTAAAAGTGGCATATGAGAATATGAGGCATTTCCTCATATTCTTTAATAGAATAATCATATGTATCCCCCTAACTGTATCCAAGTTGAACATTTCAGGTTACATGAGGGAAAAAAAAGACACAATGAATGTAAGGAAATCTGTCATTCATTTACTCTACAGCACTAATTTAAAGGTATTATTACAATATAAATGAAAGTAAACTCTAAGTGAAACTATGTGACAAGTGAAAATTACAATATAAACTATTGTGAACAGTAAAAAAGGAACCATAATGACAAATATAAACATATTGTGAGCTGCTAAATTCAAACATCCATACTTACGAAAGGTACACATACCTTTTCCTAAATGTGTGTTTATGCTCATATATCTAGCTGTTCCTGTAAGGCTCTTGTGTTCTCTGTAGGGTATATGTTTCTTTGTCTCTGGATCAATATATTCCTTTGCCAAACCAAAATCTATTATATGAATAACTTGCTGGGTTTTGTTTCCTGGTCGTCCTATTAAGAAGTTCTCAGGTTTTACATCTCTGTATATCAAGTTCTTTGAATGGACATATTCCATGCGAGAAATCTGGGTTAAAGAAAAAAGAAGAGGAATTTTACTTTGGGTTTTATAATCATAAATGGGTTTTATAATCATAAATTTATAATTATAATTTCTTGCTTTAAAAGAAATCAGTCTATAATTACTCAAACATACATATATATGTATACTCAGTATATGTATTACTCAAATATACATATATACATATACACATATATATATGTCCAATTATGATTTTAAATGTTTGCCCTTACTATTATGTTCACCAGCAAGTCTGACTCAATCAACATTGACAGAGGATACTGTCTCATAAAATCAAAAAGATTTACTGATTTAAAAAAACTTAGGCTCAGAAATATAAATAGACATACTCATAAGGTTGCATTATTCTTCCTCAGTTCAATAAGCAGGCAACTTTTGTTTTTTTCCTGGGACTGAGGGTTAAACCCAGGGTCACTCTACCACGGAGTTACTCCCCCAACCCTTTTTATTTTTTGAGACAGGGTCTTCTTAATTTTCCCTGGCTGACCATGACTTTCAGTTCTTCCCCCTCAGCCTTCCAAGCAGCTGGGATTATAGGCATGAGCTACTGCATTTGGCTATAATAATCAAACAACTTTTATAATTATATCAAAGAAACTTAAGTGTTTAAATTGTTCAATAAATACAACAGCATTTTTTTATAACATGTTTATATTTTTCTTGGCATTAAACTCTTTTAAAAAAGATCCTGAAACTTAGAAAATTTTGGAATCCAAATCTAATAATATTACACTTATATTAACTGTTTTAAAGGCCTTCAAATTATATTTAATATACAAACTCACAAATAAAACACTACAAATAAGAAAATTTAAATGCTGTTTCATTTAATAATGATCATGACTAATGATACAGTGCAAATATACAGTCACACAGCCTTTCTAGTTTATTACTTTGGATTATGTAATATATAAAATTCCAAGATGTAAGCTTTTAATTAACAATATGTATGAGCATATTCCAGGTCATGAAACATTCTTTTAGTACATACTTTTTACTAGCTACATATTATTTTATGTCTATTAATAACTTACCCAACTTATCTTGTTAATTCTGCACATTTGGCTGCTTCCCATTTTTTATTATCAATCTTTGCACATAAAATTTTAAATACATCTGAACACTTCCATAAGATAAATTTGGAGAAGTAGAATTAATAAGTCATAGGATAAAAACAATTTTAAGACTACTATAGCATACTAATATTGGCATTTATTTCAAATTGTCTCAATAACATCCTTTGAATTGTTTTCCCATAGATTCCCTGAATGTTAAATAATTACTAAGACTCTCACTAGTTTGTTTCTTATTAGTTCATTAAAATCTATTACCAAGAATCCATGTTTCTGAGGGTACTATTTCGAAGTGTTCACCTTATACAAGAAAAGAGTGCCAGAAACAACTAACATCTCTAAGTGAGCATTTTGTTATTAAAGATATCAATTTTCATACAGTAAGTGCACTTGACAGTTATTTTATGTTACAGCCATCCTAGAAAGACCATATGAAAAGTAGAAACATTTGTATCTGGTAAGTCAATGCTGTTAAGATAATGTCACAAAACTTTAATATAACTTTTCATTTAAAATTTGTGATCAACAAAACACATAATTTTTCAAACAACTCCAAAACACCCTGTTTACTTACCAGTTGTATAGCTATCATAAGAACTGTTTTAAGAGAAAATGTTCTGTCACACAAGTCAAACAAGTCTTCCAAACTAGGTCCCAGCAGTTCCAGCACCATAGCATTGTATTTACCACAAGGGCCAAAATAGTAAACTTGAGGTATACCATCTAGAGGAAAAGAAAAGTCACTTAATAATTTAATCATCTTAACTATTAAGCCTTTCTTCCTGGAAAATCAATGAACAATTTTTTTTTAATTTTACGGTTCTGAGAACTATAGTAGTATCTTTACCTTTTCCAGACATTCAGTAACTTTTCCTGACTGAACTTCTACACCCCTATATCTTCTCTCTGGTGTTCACATTGTTCACATTGGTTATAAATCTACTGCATCTGCATTATTGAATGACATTACAAATAGTACTTTATTGTCTGTCTCTCCACCATCTCATATGTTGGGCTTTCTTAGCTTTATTTCCATGGCCTACAGAAATTCTCAGAACATAGGAAAAATCCCATTTTTATTGAACAAGGGAATCACTATTGTCTTTAATAACCCTGTGACAGTCATACTGCTAAGATGACCCACCAGAATTCCCATCATCTGGTGTACAAGCCTCTTCCCTTGAATATGGGCATAATTCTTAGGATGTTGCTCTAATATTCTGGCTACTTTAAGTTTGCTTATGTATACACATACACACACACACACACACACACACACACACACATATGCATGCACACAAATAAAGCTAAGGTCCCTAACAGCTGACATTCAGTCAATCAAAAGGCAGGGTATCTTGATGGATCTGACCTATAATCATGTGAATCCTTTAAAAAGCTCTAGAATCACAGATACTAGAAGGAGCACAGAGAGGCTCTCCTGATGGCCTTAAGAAAGTAAACCACTCCTGTTGGCCTTAAAGAAGTAAACCATATTGTTGTGGAAAGAGTCATGTGCCAGTGGGGGAAGCCTCTAGCAATCGAGGACCTCAATTCTATAAGCAAAGAGGAACCGAATTCTGGCAAAACCATCAAGCTTCTTAGGATGTTGTTTGAAAGACTGAAAAAGTACACAACATATTTCACATTTCTACACCTTCATCTTTACTTCTAAGTAAACCTATGAAAGTTTTTTTTTTTGGAACCGAGGATTGAACTCAGGGACACTTGGCCACTGAGCCACATCCCTAGCCCTATTTTGTATTTTATTTAGAGACAGGGTCTCACTGAATTGCTTAGGGCCTCGCTAAGTTGCTGAGGCTGGCTTTGAACTCGCGATCCTCCTGCCTCAGCCTTCTGAGTCGCTGGGATTACAGGCGTGCGCCACCGCGCCCAGCTACCTATGAAAGTTTTGATGAGGGGTAAATGAACCTCTTTCTATTATGCACATACCAAAGACATGCTTGTGACTACACTGAGTTGATAATGTTGTGCAAAGTAGAGTTGTTAACAACTCATTTCTTTATGGTCCATAATGAAATAAACATTTTTATATATGATTAACTCTGTAAAGATGCATGTTCAAAAATCTATGATGTAGAGATAGCTGATGTCCTGTAATCTTGATCTAACATATTTTAGATATTTTAATATTTCCCTTTTAGGGAAAATATTTAGTATTGTATAGAAAAATACTTCATGGTATTTTCATATAAGGTTATACAACTTTTCAAACATAAACATAAAATTTGTTGTAGAAAATTCTTGAAACCAAACATTTTAATCTAGGACTTCAATTTGACCTGCTCCTTCAGTCCATTTTTATGTGGCCCTTAAAAACATATACCAAAAAAAAAAATCCATCGCTAATATAGCAATAAAAATACCCTGCGTTAAAACAACAACAACAAAACAACAACAACAAAAAACCAGAAGGCTTAGAAGAGCTCCAAATCAGACCACAATCCAGGCTCTCACCTTGATCTTAGCATAGCGAGACTCAACTGACAATCCAGCAAGGCCATGCCTGGACTCCTGACCCATGGAAATTGTGAAATAAGAAAGACCCGTGTTTTAAGATGCTGAGTTAGTAATAATTCATTATGCAACCATACAAAGTAACATATACTCCAAACGTAAAGTCTAAATGCCCAGAATTCATCTGTATTTTAAGAGTAGATTTCCAATAATCTAACATATAGCAAGTGATCAATTTACCTCAGCAATTCATTTATCTATTTATTTATCACATGAAAAATGAAGTTCTTCCATCACAATGTCAGAAAAAATTATTTGAAATTTCTGAAATTATTTGAAATTTCAAATAATTTTTTCCTAGTAACTTTAAAAGGGAAAAATGTCTTTCTAAAATATAATTTTTAAAACTTTCCCTTATTTTAATAAGGAATTTGAGAAACATAGTTTAATTCTTGTTGATGACCCTATCATTCTGAATATAAATTATTGCAGCAGCAGAATAGAAAACTCCAAAATAGAAACCAGGACAACTAGCTAGCACTACAACTGACACCACCATCTCATTATAAGCCACTTCTACAACAGCCATTCTAATCATGTGTTAAATCTACCCTTCACGTATGAAAAAGCACAAAGTTTCAGAAATAGTGAGAGGTTCACTAAAGTTTCTTCCAATTCTGATATCTTATTTTTACTATTTATATAACATTAAGAGCCTGATACTCATAATCAAGATTCATAAACAGCTCTCAACTACTAGGACTTTCAACAGTTCTTGGATACAAGATTTTAAAATTCTTTCCACAATGCTTTTTCTCCCCCTCCATGCCACGGAACGTTATCAATTTTTATGCTGTCAATTTAACAACCTCTGATAACTCCTTTCCACTCTGTAGTTTGTTGCTTCTGATCTGTAGATACAAGGAAACCAGATTATCAAAGCTTGCTACAACTATATGTAGAATTTAAAATAAACAGGTTTTGAAGTTCTTTAATTAAAGGACTGTAAAAGGTCTTCTCTATTTCCTTCTGAGTCATCACTTAATTCCTAATACAGTTGTTGAGAAATGATTTCTGAATAAGGTATCTATAGTCTTTTGGTTTATTAAATGACTGGATTTTTTTCAAATGTTTTTAAAGATTCCTAAAAATGAAAAACCACTTAAGGAATCTCACTGTTTTAATTAAGTTAATAAGTGCTTACTGAATATCTATGACATTCTTATAGATGGAAACTATATACACAAAATGAACAAGATACCATGACTGATGGTTTAATACAGGATAAAAGGTTGGATTAATATTAAAAAAATCCACCAAAGGTACTAATTATAATAACAGAATAAGTATGAAAAACCATTAGATCCTTTTTGTGTATTTTTAGTTGTAGAAGGACATAATACTTTTATTTATTTTATTTTCATGTAGTGCTGAGGATGAAATCCAGTGCCTAACGTGTGCTAGGCAAGCACTCTACAACTGAGCTATAGATCTTAATAGATGTAAAAAAACATGTGATATAACTCTCAGCAAAATTCAAATATAAATTGTCTAAATCTGATAAAGGGCATCTATGAAAAACTGTAAGCTAATATTATACTTAATGGTGAAAGACTGAATGCTTTCCATTAATGACTGGAAGCAAGACAAGGATATCCATTTTCATATCTTCTATTCAACCGTGCTTTAAATAAAAATTATAGGGGCCACTGTTTAGAGGCCTGACTCCTGCAACAGGCCCCACATGAATTTACTAAAAATCAAAATGGAGTCACCTGTGCTAAAGTTCAACATCAGAAAGAAACCAGGAGAAATGAGAGATAACAACCAAATTTCCCAAAGGCTAATTTCAATCAGCATGACAATGGTAATGCTTTAGTCCTTAAAAAAAGAAGCAGCCTTAAGTAATCCAGGGTTTTTGTTTAATATAAGCAATTAGGAAAAATTTTTTGATAAGGTTTCTCACTCTACATTACAATTGACTTTTAAGAAACTACCACTTTTCAAGTTTTGGTACAGTAATCAAACAGTATATATGATTTAAAGACTTATTAGTCAAGGTTGACAAATTGTGGGTTAAAATGGTGAGAGTACGAAATGGGTGTGGAGGAAAATTATCCTATTATTTTTAAAGTAAGCAAAGTATGCATACAATGATTTTCAAGCTGTATTGTTCCCTGGAGTTGGGAAAAAGAACTGGCAATTACCTAAATATCTACCAATTCTGGAGTAATTAAATAAATGAATTACGTCAAACCCATTCTGTAGAATGCAATACAGTCTTTAACTATCTTCAGAGATAACTCTGAAGAACAAAAATCCTGCTAGTTACTAATACTACTGATTAAATGTGTTATTTATAAATACAATCAGGTATTACTTTTTAAATAAGATATTTTAATAAGTTTTTTATGTGTGTGTATATATATAAATTCAAAAGATCCTAAAAGAAAATGGGAAAACAGAAATTACTGAAAGTACATCTGGTTTCCTTTATTTTAATTTATTAATTTTCTTGGAGTTTTCCAAATTTTTATGAACATACACTATTCCTTCAATAAGACAAATAACTGCACATTTTAAAAATTCTTCAGGACCACAAAGAAAAACTCGAATGGGAAAAATATTTAGGCAAACTTTTCATTTTATTTCCCAGGACAAGTCTGAACAAATTTTTTGCACTGAGCAAACAAATTAAATTGCTAAGACTTAGGAAAAGTTGCAACTAACAAACTGCATTTGGAGCCCATAGTACACTTAGCAAAAACAAAACAAAACCACCACAGAAACCTTAAGTATGACAGGCAAGATCACAAGACAGGTTTTTTTGGGAAATGGGAGAGATGAAGGAAAAAAGGGGAGAGAGATGAGAGTGGCCCAGAAAAAGGCTTAGAAGCAACATGTTAGTATTTTTTTAATTTCTAATGTGGGAAATAGCAATCGATATAACCCACAACAATGGAAACTCTCTGAGATCCTCAAAAAGTATAAGCATATAAAAGGCTCCTGAAGCTGGGCACAGTGGTGGACACCTATAATTCCACTGGCTCAGAAGGCTGAGGCAGTAAGATCTCAAGAATAAGGCCAGCCTCAGCAATTTAGTGAGGTCCTCAGTAACAGTGAGACTCTGTCTCAAAACTAAAAATGAAAAGGATGGGGGATGTAGCTTAGTGGTAAAGTACCCCTGGATTAAATCCCCAATATAAATAAATAAATAAATAAATAAATAAATAAAGAATCCTGAGACCCAAATTTTTGAGAACTGCTGTCCTAGCTGTAAGCACTGAACAAATAAGTACAGTGAGGTATAGACTTGGCAAGAATCCTTTTGTTAAAGTAACATAATATCTACATTTAGTTATGAAATTTTATCAATTACCCCAAATAAAAGAATTAAGTCACCTTAATGGAGAAAGAAGCAACAGTCATTTCTGTGACAATTCTATTTATACATTTAGAAATTATTCTAAAATTCAAAGATAAAAAATAACATCACTTACAAAAAAGGAAAAGGTTAAATGCTACATAAATTGAAAAGAATTTAGTTTATTATCCTTTTTAAGTCTAAATAACTATGGAAAAAAATTACTATCATTCTTGTACAACTTGAAGGCATAATGTTATAAGCCTGTTCTTCTTGCAACATGCAACAGAACGTTAATGCAAAAATAAATATGAAATTATCATATTTTTCATGGTTTTACAGATTCTAATATTTTTATTATTACATAAAATTTTTTTAATGATTCAGTATTTAAGAAAAGTTAAGTCCTTCATTACCATTTTGATACCTTAATCAAAAGCATGGTTTATTTTTTTAAGATTCTTCTTAATCACTGAAAATATAACACCTACCCCACAACACACAACTATCCTAATGACTATACTATATAAACCAAACGACTTTCTTATTGACAACGTGTAAGATTCTTTAAATGTACACATTCTGTAAATACCACTTCGACAGAAAAACTTCCTATGCTTTATGATGATACCCATACCATAGTATCAATGAACATGAACATTTACATATAAATTAGCCAATTTTAGCAATATAACTTACAGAAATTCCCATACAGACCTCTACAAAGAATTAGAAATATTACATATTTTCAAAATGTCTTCTAAAAACAGTTCAGCTATGACAAAGGAACTCTAAGAATTTGCTACATAAACTATTGATTATCTAGCATGAGAATGTTTACATAATGATTAAGCCACCCATATAGTATTCATCATGATTTTTGGTAATACTATAATACAACAGGCATTATTCCAATTAATCACTTAAGTTTATGGTTTTTACAAGATTTCCTTTCAGTTTTCTCAAACCGAAACTTAGAGAACAAAATGTTTATAAGGTGGTCTGAGAAATTTGATCAGGCAATGCTGAAGAGAGTGCATTTTACATATTAATTAAAATATTTATAAGGCTTGTACTATTACCCACAATCCTCCTCAAAAGTGAGTAATATGATAAAATTTCCATACGTAATTGTTATGGTTTGGATGTAAAATGTCCCCAAAAAGTGTGAGACAATGTAACAAGGTTCAGAGAAGAAATGATTGGCTTATGATAGCCTTGAACCAATTAATCACCTGATGAAATTAATCACCTGATGGGACTGTGTGGTAACTGAAGGCAGGTGGGGTGTGGCTGGAGGAGGTGGGGCATTAGGGGCATGACTTTGGGGTATATATTTTGTATCTGGCCAGTGGAGTTAGTCCCTCAGCTTCCTGATCACCATGTAAGCTGCTTCCCTCTGCCACACTCTTCTGCCATGATATCATGCCTCCGCTTAAGCCCTAAAAATAGAGCTGTACTGAGACCTCTGAAACTGTGAGCCCTTAAATAAACTTTACCTCCTCTGCAATTGTGCCGGTCATGTCTTTTAGCAGTGAAAAAGCTGATTAAAACAAATATGGAATTATTGACATTCTTTTAACTAATAAAAAGAACTAAATAGTCTTGAAAAAAAAAAAAAACCTAGAATTATCCAAAACATATAGGGAGGGAATCAAAGTAAAACATGCAGGAAACACAAAAATCTTTACTTTTTTAGCAAGACACAAATCAAGGAGGAGTGGAGCCTATGTAAAGAAGGAAGAGAGGTTTTTCTAACACCTCTGAGAAGGCAATACTATAAAGTTATAATTTTAAAAACAGCCACTGCTGCTATTATTGAATTATTGTTTTGAACTATACAGCTCAAAGAACCTCAAAAAGTCAGGCTACTCACATAAGAAACTATGATTTTATATTTGCATGACCTTGAGGAGTATTTTTAATATCATTTCTATAGTCAGAGAATTGTCAAGAATCTTTAGTTCCTCAGATAAGAAGTAACTTATGATAGAAAAAGTTATTTTACTTTCTATGATAGATATTAATAAAGAAATTCCAAGGAATGAATTAATTGACAAGTTTCTGCCAATATAGTCTACTTTAACTTTCTAATGTCAAAGAAGTAATTTAATATCTAGAAGTATTACTCACAATCACAGATCTCCAAAATAAACTTTCACATGAATTTCAAAATATTTTTCACACATTTTCACATAACATCAATAATTCAAATGCATTTTAAGCAAATAAAAAACAAAATAATTATAACAAAGTCTTTCTCTGGAAAGTACAATGATGATTCCCAAATCTAAATCTTCATTTTACTTAGTGACTTCATTTTACTTAGTGACTAAATCTTCATTTTACTAAGTAGATGTGATAAAACATGATTATTTAGTACATTAAATTTGCTATCACAGAAAGTGACAATGGGATAAATCAGTATTCTCATCCTAGCTAAAGCTAAGTAATGTAAGAGTTGGCCCTTCATATGCACACTGAAAAGAAGTTGCAAAATACTACTAAACATATATAACAGGTTAAGTAAATAAGTAAGAGAAAAAAGAGGAATGTTTCCAGGGAAGTTGGGCAAAAGGAAAGCAAGACACATGAACTTACAGGAGGATTAAAATCCAAACTGATAGAACCAAATTGTTTATTTTTTCACAGATACCTCACTAATAATTCTAAATAAATCTTTCCTTTTAATTTATTCTTTATTGTGACAAAATATCCAGAACACAAAATTTATCATTTAACCATTTTAATGTACAGTTCAGTGGCATTAAGTACATTCACACTGTTGTATAACTATCACCATTATCAATCTCCAGAAATTTTTCATGAACTTAAACTAAAACACCCTTTAAACAATAATTTCCATTTTTATTCTCTCCATAAGCTCCTGAAAACCACCATTATAATTTTTGTCTCTGTGCATCTGTCTACTCTAGTACCTCAAGAAAGTGGAATCATATGGTATTTGACCTTTTGTGACTGGCCTCTACCACTCAGTGAAAATTCCTTCCTTTTTAAAGCTAAATAATATTCTGCAGAAATTATGCACCACAGTTCTTTATCCATTTTCCTATCTATGAACATCTGAATTGCTTATAACTTTTGGCTACTGCAATACCCCTATGAACATGGGTGAACAATTATCTGTTGCAGTCCCTGCTTTCAATTCTTTTACATATGTACCCAGAAGCAGAATTTCTAAATTAAATGGTATTCTGTTTAATTTATTGAGGAACCATCAGTTCCATGGTGGCTACACGACTTTACAGTTCCTATTATTAGTGTAAAAGGATTCCAATTTCTCCACAACCACACTAACACCTGCTGTTTCCTGGTTTTAGTTTTGATTGCTTAGTTGCTATACTGAGTGACATCTCATTAAGGTTCTGAGTTGCATTTCCCTAATTATTAGTGATGAGTTCAAGTTCCTTGCCCATTTTTGAACTGAGTTTTCTATTTTTGTTAAGTTTTAGGAATTATTTATATATCTGCATTTAATTAAGCATATCTTTAACATACTTTTAAAAAGAATGCTAACAAGCAAGTTATCAAAAATAATAATATACCACGTAAGATTTATAGGTTAAATTACTTGAAATGGCTCATATATAAATAAGAACACTAAAAATATAATCATTCCAGTTGTCAATTCCACAATAAAATCATTTGAGTCACCAGTTCTTCCAATTAAGCACTCTTGTTTTTCTGCAAGGTTCACATGGGTACTTACAAGTGTTTAAGTTGTACAAAATAGTAGTCAAAATTCATGTGACTCAAGAAATATTAAAAAATATCATAATTGTCATAGTTTCATAGCCACTCTGATGATGGTTTTCTGTCAACACCATTCACATTTCAATCTATAGAAGTAATATCAAGGCACCGGGGCTTAATTATAAAAGCTACTCTATATAATAGGGTGGTATCTGCACCTGTGCTACACTGCAGTCCTATGGTATTTGAGTGCTAAAATATATATGGATGGATGGATGTTTCACTTTTATTAGAACTACCTCTTTATTATAATTACCTCTGACATAATTTAAAGTTAAAATGGGCAAATATATTAAGATAATAAAGTATACTTTTATTACTCAATACAACTAAATTCCAAACTGATTCATTCATTTTTATCAAATTAAACCATTCAATCCATTTTCCAAACGAAATAGTTCTGTCTACTAAAGTAGTAGTGTTTTTATCTTCACAACACCCAATCCCCCTTCTAATAACACCTCAATTTCCCAATAGGCAACCACAGTTCCCAGTCTCAGTTCCTGATGTTCAGGTAGCTCCTGGAATGTGCACATGACCTAACTTAGGGCAATCAAATTCATGGTGATTCAATCAAAGGAATGCATGGGACTCAATATAAAACAGTAAAGTTTAGTCCTAGCACTAAAAAGTGCTAGTGTCCTAGCACTTTTGCTGGAGAATTTAAAAAAAAAAATGCTTTTATAATTGCTAAGCCTAGACTATGGTGGTTAACTTTGCTATCTTGTAAGCAGAGCCAACCAGACAGTAGAGCTTCTACATACAAAGAAAGGCAAATCATAAAGAGCCAAGATATTAATGACAGCATTTGAAACCCTGGATAAAGCAATGTCCTATACTGTAGGTCATTTCCTTGAATTTCAAGCATATATATCAGTAAGTTTGTGTTTTTCTTTTCTACTTAGCTTCTTACCTGATAGTCCAAACTAATATGTATAGATTTACATTCGATTAGTTTTATCCCCACAACTTAAATCCTGTTTGTCAGTGATAATTCTGATAACTGAGGTCCTGCTACAGTGTGGATGTGGAGTGTCTTCCAAAGGCCCAAATTAACCTTCCAAATTAAAGGTTTGGTTGCCAGCCTGTAGCACTACTGGAAGATGGTAAAACCCTTACCACAGGGCTGAGTAGAAGAAAGTTATGTCAACAGAGGTGCGCCCTTGAAGGGGATATTAGAACCCACGCCCCTTCCTATCTCTACCTTTGCATCCAAGCTGCCATGAGTTGAACAGAACTCCTCCACCATGTACTCCTGCCATGACGTACTGCCATGGCACAGACCCAAAGCATCAGGGCCAATCGACCATGGACTGAAACCATGTGCCAAAATAAATATTTCCTCTCTATAAATTGATTATCTCAGGTGTTCTGTCATAGCAACTTTGAAGGCTAACAAAGGCCTGTTTGTATCAGACTTAAAAATGCATTATACAAAGTCTATTGTGGGGTAAGAGATGTAGGTCAGAGGTAGAGTGTTTGCCTAACTGGTGCTGGGACCTGGGTACAATAACACATGCACTTGAAAAAAATAATAATAATAATGGAGGAAAGGAGTAGTAGTTTATAGTGTTAGATGCTTTAACACAAAATTTCAAACTTTTTTTTCCTGCAATGACTCATTTGTAAAGTTTACTCTTAGGAAAAAAAATGTGAAACTATATGCCATATGAAGAAATAGGCAGCTCTACCAAGCAGAATGTAAACAAGCTTACAAAATAATACATGAAAAAATTCTGTTTTATTAAATCTGAGGAAACAAAATGCCCTACCTGCATTATATAAGAAACTGTACAAGTAAAATTATTATAATTAGAAGAATAAGAGTATACAAAACTAGAGCTGTGAGAAGATTTAACATAGAAGAAATATAAGATATAGTAGAAAATGTTTCCATTAATTTTTTCTAATGACACAAAATATTCATTTTAACTTGAATTCAAAGTTTATATAAAAAGACATGTGTTTCTCAGAGTTACTGTAACAAGTTAATAAACGATTGATGGTTTAAAACAATAGAAATGTATTCTTTAAAAATCTGGATGCCAGAAGTCTGAAATCAGTCTCAAGGGGTTAGCAAGGGCAGGCTCTCTTTATAGGCTCCAGGAGATAATACTAGATGCCTCTTCCAAGACTTCATACCAACAAGCATTCCCTGGTTTATGGAAGCATCACTCTATCTCTTTCCCCCATGGTCACATTGCCCTCTTCTTTTCTACATATGTAAAATGAGTCCACCTCTCTCTTACAAGGATGTTTGTTAATTGCACTTAGGACTTGCCCAGATAATCCAGAAGAATCTTGCTATCATAAAAATGTAATCATGTCTACAAACTATGCCATATGGTAGCATTTACAGGTTCCAGGGATTATCTTGTGGCTATCTTTGATGATACATTTTTCAGTCTATTACAAGATCATAAGAAACTTCAATAGCTATAATAGTGCCCAAAAGGCTAAAAATATGGAAGCTACATGCATTTTATATTCTGTTTTTTTATAATATTCTCTACCTATGTTTAGCACCAACATAAAAACTCCAAATTTTCATACTTAAAATAAATAAGGGTCTTTAAGACTACAGTAAGACAATGCTTCCTAAGAAATGACTCTCAATCAAATTCAAAACTGAAACTCATGAATTTTTGTCATACAATTCAAAACTCATAAATTATTATCATACAATTCTATTTTATTTCAAATGTTTTAATTAATATAACACTTTACCTCCAGATCCTAACTGCTTGTAGAATCTGTATTCCAAATGTAGCTGTGGTGCTCTGGATTTCATGGGCTCCTAATCAAAACACAAATAAACAAAGACATTTAAGTTATTAAGAGATCATTAGGCCCCAACTTCAAATGTTATAAATTTTGCGGTCAACTCTTATATTCTACTAGGCATTTTTCTCTAAGATTAGATCTGTATAAAAATCAACGTTATGTTGAATGTAAAACAAACTGATGCCATCCATAAATGTATGGAAGGTATATAACTATCAGATCAAGCATTAGGGAAGTCTATTAGGTTCAAATGTTTGACCCTTAACATTATGACTAAGGAAATGTTGGCCCTTACACTATTTCTCCCAACTCTCAGGAATTCATCTCTGAACTGTGCATTTCTGAAGTAAAGTTTCTAAGTTAAAGTGGACAATGAAAAGCATGAAGAGTTGAGAGTGTAGCTTAGTAGTAGAGAATGTGCTTAGTATGAATGAATGAGGCCGTGGGTTCAATTCTCAGCACCCACTTCCCAAAAAAAAAAAAGAAAGAGCAAAGATGGTAATATGAAAAATGTTGATGGTAATATCTTTTTAAAAATTTTTTAATTGAGTTGAAACATATGATAAAACAGAGCTTTTAAGTGATAGATTCATTAGTTTTGTTAACTACATATTCTCCTATAATGAACACACCAATGAATCTACAGAACATTTAAATCATCTCTTCCTAAGAGGTATGTTTTTATTTTTATCACCCTTGAGTTAGTTTTGTCTAATGTTGGATTTCATCTAAATATTATACAGTATATGCTTTATATGCGTGTGACAGAATTTTATAAATCAATATGTTTTTAAGATTATCCCTATATATATATGTACACATACAGGTAACATGAACAGAAATAACTAACAGAAGTAACTTCTGGATACTACACATACCATTAAATGTGAAAATATCTACAAGAAAAAGAATTGTGTAATTACACAGAAAATTTAAGCACGAACCAACAGGAAAGTATAACAAGGTAACAGATATATACAATGTGCTTAAAACATTGCCTTCTACATAGTACTTTATTATCTATAATTCTTCAGATAAAAACCTAAAAGTACATAATCTTAGATACCCATTTATGGATGGACCTGGAGACTATCATGCTAAGTGAAATACGCCAATCCCAAAATCAAAGGTCAAATGTTCTCTCTGATATGTGGATGCTAACACACAATAAAGGGTGGGAGGAACAGAAGTTCATTGGATTAGATAAAGAGGAATGAAGGGAAGGACAGGGATGGGAATAGGAAAGAAAATAGAATGAATTGGATAAAACTTTCCTAAGTTCATAGATGAATACACCACCAATGAAACTCCACATCATATACAACTACAAGAATGGGATCCTAATTAGAATCAGTTATACTTTATGTATGTACAATATGTCAAAATACACTCTACTGTCATGTATATCTAAAAAAAACAAATAAAAAAAGATGCCAATTCATGCAATCACAAGTGAAATACAATATCCCCTAAGTAAAAATAGAGACCCAGATCTGACTGAGTCATTTCAACTTGACTACAGTACTTTACCAGCAATAAAATTTTATTAAACCACTACATAGCAAAAGTCATTTTACCACAGGGTGGCATTTTCAATATTCACGCAAAACCAGTTGTTATATATGTGCAAACAACAATATATGAGTGTGGTGGCCAAGGTCAAATTGAAAAATTATCTGAAAACAAACTATCAACATGAACTAGGATACCATTATATTAAAAAAAATACACAGAAATACCAAACTATGGTCTAAACAATTTATTTAAAAATTTTCTGTCTTTCCAATATATTTTTGGATGAACTTGAGGTAAGCATGACTAAATACCATACTTCAACCTCAAGATATTAAAAACAGATTTAAACATACTCCCAGTTGCCATCAAATATCCTGAATAATTATTATATGGTAATGCTGATCACTGTGCTTTAAAAAATGACAAATTTTTTTAAAGGAGGAAGAAAAATATAATTAAAGGGGTAGTTATATGCCACAAAATAAACTAAAAAATGATGTTTATATGTGCACATAAGAAGACTTAAAGTTGACAAATGTTTACTAAGGCATGAGAGGTATGAAAAAGACATATAAGTACAAAATCTAAAAAAAAAAAAAATAGGATCTAGGGTCACTACTTAATGACTTAAATAAACAAGGAAAAGTATCCTAGAGCAATGGCTCCTGCTTTGACACATGGTTTATTTGCCTTAGCCTAACTGAAAAATGGCTGGCATGCAGGACACACTCACTTGAGTGCAGCTGCTCACTACAGGCTGCTGCATCAGTAACACAGAATACAGGCACTGACTACTTCTATATCCTTGCATGTCACCTGCAAGCCCAATAACATACAATGTCTAGACTCAAGACCACTGGCCTAGAACATGGAATGGAAGAATTTCAAAGAAAGAAAATCAGTCGTGTCCATTCAGTTGCTGTGCAGCTCCTTATCCTGGGCCTCCTCACTGTGATTCATATATAGTAACTCCTCTTATCTGTACTGATTTTATGATCATGAGGAAACTTGTAGTTTCTTTTTCTGTTCGTTTTTTTAGTTGTAGACAGACACGTATCTTTATTTTATTTATTTATTTTTATGTGGTGCTGAGGATAGAAACCCAGTGCCTCACATGTGCTCGGCAAGCATGTTACCACAGAGCTACAACCTCAGCCTCAACTTTCAGTTTTAATTTGGTTTTCTATGTAGCTCAGCCTACAGAAAGAAAACACATTATTTATACTGATTTAGGTACGCTGCACCTATAATAATAAAATACATCATTATAAATTAGAAATTAACCCTGTGGAATATTTTCAACTGTGAGAACTATGAATCCAACTCTAAGTAACAATCTTAGTGTAATGACATAATCAGATTTTATATGAAAGGTGTTGGGGTGTGTAACTCAGTGGTAGAGTGCTGGGTTCAATTCCTGGTACCACAAAATTTAATTCGTCAATTAACTAACTAAAATAAGATTTTCTATCATAAGCCAAGGAATAAACCTTAAAACCAAAGTGAACTTTTCTAAACAAATGCCACATATCAACCAGCCAGTCTCTCCTGATGGTGCCACAGCCTACTGTACATTTTAAGTGAAAATAAACAGAATTTGTTGCAGTGAAACTTGGTCTGTACTCATAAAGACACATTAAGTAGGAGTTTTTCCACTTCATCTCAAAAGTTGTTCTAATTCCTCCCACTTGCCTCTTTCTCCAAAAGTCTCTCCTTTATATATTAGTTTCACATTACCCTAATAATACAAATTATATCAGCAGAGACAAGGTTGGCAAAGGCAAACAAACTAGAAAAACCAAGCCATGCTAAGCGTCAGGGAAAACTGAGTGGCAGCCCAGATAGAAAAGCAAAGTATATCTTATAAAAATAATTCTTAGGTTCCAATTCTTCCAAAAGAGATACATCCTCTAACTGTCATAGTGGGCACATTCAGGATTTCAGAATAGTCCCATGGAGTTATACAAGGTCGTGCATGCCTGTCATCCCGGATACCTGGAAAGCTGAGGTAGGAGGATCATGGATGCTAGGGCAGCCTGGGCAACGTCAAGAGACCCCTATCTCTCACCCTGCACAAAACTCAACCCAAAATGGATCAAGGACTTAGGAATTAGATCAGAGACCCTGCAATATATAGAAGAAAGAGTAGGCTCAAATCTTCATCATGTCAGCTTAGGACCAGAATTCCTTATTAAGGCTCCCAAAGCACAAGAAATAAAAGCAAGAATCAATAAATGGGATGGATTCAAACTAAAAAGCTTTTTCTCAGCAAAGAAAACAATCAATAACATGAAGAGAGAATCTACAGAATGGGAGAATATCTTTACCACATGCACTTCAGATAGAGCACTAATCTCCAGAATTTATAAAGAACTCAAAAAACTTAACACCAGAAATAACCCAATCAATAAATGGGCTAAGGAACTGAACAGACACTTCACAGAAGATATAAAATCAACCAACAAATACGTGAAAAAATGTTCAATACCTCTAAAAATTAGAGAAATGCAAATCAAAACTAGCTAAGATTTCATCTCACTCCAATGAGAATGGCAATTATCAAGAATACAAGCAACAATAAATGTTGGTGAGGATGTGGGGAAAAGGTACATTTATACATTGCTAGTGAGATTGCAAATTGGTGTAACTACTCTGGAAAGCAGTATGGAAATTCCCTAGAAAACTTGGAAGGGAACCACCATTTGACCTAGTTATCCCACTCCTTGACCTAAAGGACTTAAAATCAGCATACTACAGTGACTTAGCCACATCAATGTTTACAGCAGCTCAATTCAAAATAGCTAAATTATGGAAGCAACCTAGATGCCCTTCAATAGATGAATGGATAAAGAAATTGTGGTATATATACACAATGGAATATTACTCAGCCTTAAAGAAGAATAAAATTATGGCATTTGCAGGTAAATGGATGGAGCTGGAGAATATCATGCTAAGTGAGATAAGTCAATCCCAAAAAACGAAAGCTCAAATTTTTCTCTAAGTGGATGCTGATACATAATGGGGGAAGGGGGTAAGGGAAGAATGGAGGATCTTTGGATTTTTTTTTTTTTGGAAGAATGGAGGGGAATGAAGGGAGGAAAGGAGGCTGGGGATAGCAAAGATGGTGGAATGAGACAGACATCATTACCCTATATACATGTATGACTGTACAAATGGTGTGACTCTACATCATGTACAACCAGAGAAATGAGAAGTTATACTCCATTTGTGCACAATGAATTGAAATGCATTCTGCTGTCACGTATAACTAAATAGAACAAATTAAAAAAAAAAACTTCAAGCAACAAAGGGGGGGAGAGCAAGACAGACAGCGAGAGCGAGAGCGAGAGCGAGAGCGAGAGAGAGAGAGAGAGAGAGAGAAAAGGATTCACTGACCCTGTTTCAAAAACAATAAACAAACCCAGAAAAGTCCCACGGAAGCTGGTTTTTCCCTGCTAACCTCCACCCACATCAAGCATTTCTGAATCCCTAAAAGTCAAAAAATGGCCAACTTTATCTGATTTATAAAATGTCAATAGAAAAAAATTTCAAAAGTTTACTTGAAAGTATATTTTCAAAGAATGTAATTCTGAACACTTAAGGACACATTTGTTTTGTCCAAATGCCTGAATCAGGAAGAAAAACCTTGCTTTCTAATTTTTATCTAATTAAAAATGCTTCCCTAAATTAAAAATGGGGCTAAAATGTAAAACTTCAGTAAAGTTGCCAAAGTAAAAGGACTTAGTTTGTGAAGCATGAAACACTAACATCTATACATGATCAATCACATACCTGAAGATCATGATTTTAGTAACAAAAAAAGCAGATATGCATATTATTTTTCCATCAAATAAATACCCAAACTATAAAAGAGTATGAAAATAAGACAATTAAAACATACAAAAGGAAACAACGAAAAGAAAAACGAACTTACCAGTTTAATTGCCACATATTCGTTTGTGTATAAATTTTTCCCTTGAAAAAGAAGGAAAAAAATGTCAGTTTCTGCTAACAATTTTTTCTATATTTTTATTGGTCTATAATGCTTGAACATAACAGTGAGATTTGTTGTTACATATTCATATTATGCACACAATTTGGTCAATATCATTCCCCAGTATTTCCCCTTTCCCTTCCCTCCTCCCTCTCCCTGGTCCTTTTTCCTCCACTGAGATTCCCCCCACTTTTGAATTCTTTTTTCCTCTGTGGTTTCTACGTATGAGAGAAAACATAACAACCCTTGACTTTCTGAGTGTGGCTTATTTCTCTTAATATTATATTCTCAAGTTCTGTCCATTTTATTACAAATGACAAAATTTCATTCTTCATCATGACTGAATAAAAATTCCACTGCTAACAATAAATTTTTAAAGATATATAAATTGTACTCTGGGGAAAAAAAGCAAATGATATATCTTTTGTTGTTTTTTAATGTAAAGAGTAGAAATTTATCTTCTCACAATTCTGGAGGAAATAATACATTTAAATGAAGTAAAAATCTTTACTTCAGCTATTAAGGAAAATACCTCAATAACAAGAAAATATTTTAATTGGTCAACTCACTAATACATTTAGCATATCACATAGATTGAATGGAAAGTGATACTAATAAATATGTTATCTCACTTATAAAAATAGAAAGATTCTGATTGTGTTGTAATACTGCAAACAATTTTTTTTGTTTTTGTTTTGCACTGGGGGTTGAGCCCAGTGATGCTTTACCACTGAGCACATCCCCTGCCCTCTTTATTTTTTATTCTGACACAGGGTCCTACTACATTAGTTGCTTATGGCCTAAATTGGAGAGGCTGGCTTTGAACTCTCAATCCTCCTGCCTCAGTCTCCCAAGTTGCTGGGATTACAGGCATGCACCACTGTACCTGGCCCTGTAAACAAATTAGAAAGCAATCAATAATCAATGCATGCTAAATAAATTTTAAAACTATCACTCCTATATAAATACAGGAATATAAAATTCCTTTCCTACCCACCATCTCATTTTAAAACCTCCATTATTATGTGATATAATCTTTTGTTTTGTTTTGTTTTGTTTTTTGTTTTTTGTTTTTTGGTACTGGGGATTGAACCTAGGGGTGCTCCACCACTGAGCCACATCCCCAGCCCTATTTTGTATTTTATTTAGAGACAGGGTCTCACTGAGTTGTTTAGGGCTTCGCTAAGTTGCTGAGGACGGCTCACGATCCTCCTGCCTCAGCCTCCCAAGTGCTGGGATTACAGGCGTGCACCACCGCGCCCAGCTTGATATAATCTTATTGGTGTTCATAATTAATCTAATTAATGTATCAAATATATAGAAAAAGATCTATATTAAAAATGAATTGAAACAAAAAAATATTATTCAGTAACTGGTTCTGAAAAACCTAGTTAACAACACTTTGAGGAAAAAAGGGTTATTAGCAACTCATCTTATGACCAAATTAACTCTAAAAACAATATAAGCTTAAACAAGAAAAAATATTTGTCATGCCAATATATGGAAGAATTTCTGAGCATATGAAGACGTTAAAAAAAATCAAAAGGCTTTTTTGGCTGCATAAAATATCTTAAACTTCTGAACAACGGAAATTTTTATTATATGCAAAAAAAGTAAATGATAAAATAGAGGCTGAGTATCAGAGATATTAACAACAAATAGAGAATTCCAACAAACTGCAGTAATCTTTGGCATTGGCCATAGTCTAGAAAATTTCAATGGGTCAAAATCTGCTGCCTAAGGAAAATGGAGAATTTGGAAATAAGAGTAGATGAAAACAATTGATATACAAATTCATGTACACCTTTACAAGTACATTTAAAAGAATGAAAATAACAGTAGTATCACATATGATTTCTGAATTTCCAGTATTTTTTTCAACTAGCATGTGTTACTTTGTAATAAAGGATAGAAAAATGACAAATTTTTTTTTAACTGTGAAAGTAACTGGCCCCAGTCATATCTGCTACTGGGTACAGAACAGGTAATCATCGATTTCCACAGACATAATTTCTCTGCATAATAATCCTAACCTCCTTTCACAGAGCAGCTAATGAATGGTAGCAAAATTTTCAAGAAAAATTTCAGCTTCAGATGTACAATACCAATTTACCAGTTTAAATGCCACATATGCCACCTTTGTATAACATTTATTCTTACAAGTTCTATAGTACTTTTCTGAATTTTGTCCTCACTGTATAAAAACAAATGAAAACAAAAAGAAAAACATCAAACATTGGTACTAATGCTGAGTAGCATAAGTCTCATAAATTCCATGTATGTGACACAAAGGTGGAACTTTATAGACATATCAAAATTGGTGAAGGTTAAACCCTATTGATAATCATTGAATCCATATTAACATTTTCTAAATATTAGAGAATACTGAATATTCTTAGCCAATGCAGCATCTAGATATCTTTTTTTTTTATTTACTTATTGATTCAGTGAACACAAATGGAGTACAGCTATTGTTTCAAGGGTTGTACACAAAGTAGAGTCACACCATCTGTGCTTTCTTGCATGTACACAGGGCAATGATATCTGTCACACACTCTGTTATTGATTTTACTCCCCACCCGCCCCCACCCCTCCCTTCCCTCTATGCTAGCTATCTTTCCTCCATTCTTGCCATCTTTCCCCCCCACATTATGCATCATCATTCATTTATCAGAGAGACCATTCGGCTTTTGGATTTATGGGATTGGCTGATCTCACTTAGCATAACAGTTTCCAACATCATCCATTTACCTACAAATGTCATAATTTTATTCTTCTTTATGGCTGAGTAATATTCCATCGTGTATATATACCAAAGTTTCTTTATCCATTCATCTACTGAAGGGCATCTAGGTTGATTCCACAATCTAGCTATTGTGAATTGAGCAGCTATGAACATTAATGTGGCTGCATCACTGAGGCAATCTGATTTTAAGTCCTTTGGGTATAAGCCAAGGAGTGGGATAGCAGGGTCAAATGGTGGATCCATTCCAAGTTTTCTAAGGAATCTCCACACTGCTTTCCAGAGTGGCTGCACCAACTTGCACTCCCACCAGCAATGTATGAGTGTACCCTTTTCCCCACATCCTTGCCAACACCTGTTGTTGCCTGTGTTCTTGATAAAAGACATTCTAATTGGGGTAAGATGAAATCTTAAGGTGGTTTTGATTTGCATTTCTCTTATAACGAGTGATGTTGAACATTTTTTCATAAATCTGTTGATTGCTTGTAGATCTTCCTCTGTAAAGTGTCTGGATATCTTCACATACATTTTCAAGATGTATTATGTATGAAATTTCAGGTTTTCTCAAGTAAGCTTATAGTGAATAATGATAAAAGGAGGAACTTAATCTCAAAGAAGTGGCATCTACTTAACAAAAAAAACAATTCTGGTTTTGAGTTCCAAGATGATATTTCCATTTCCTAAAGATATTATCTTTTCATAAATATTTTGTATATGATTTTTATTCACAAGTACACAGGGAAAAACATGTTCATAAAAAGTTACATTAAATATGGATCCCACAGAACCAAAATATATCAAATACTTCTAAGAGGATTGTTTCTGTAGGTGTTTACGTGGTCTAGAAGCTACCTTTTAGGTCAGAGCAGAAAGCATTAAATCCTAAAAGCATCATCTGTTTTTAAACATTAGAAATTTTGCTGAACCTTGGTGGGGGCGGACAGTTAAAAACATTAACAAATATTAAACAATAATATAAAAAGCATTTTTGTTACCTAGCATAGCCATGGTCTCACATAATTTTTAACCAATATTTGTTTGCAAGCATGAATAAACAAATGATGCACATAAAGTATGTATTTGTGTATATGGTATGAGTGAGAGGGAGGCAAAATGCATATAGAAGGAATCCCATCAAAAGAAGACTCCAAGTAGACTGGTGTTAGTTAATTGATGTTTTAATTCCATTTCAAAAGACATTTTCAATAGTGCTTTCTGTCATATTGAACTTGATAGTTTTATCAAAGTTGTGGTATTAGGGTAATTATTATGGAAAACTATGCTTTTCAGAAACTGTATAAATGCTTACAAAAGGGACTAAAATTATCCACCAACATCCATTCTACTCTTTTCATAATAATAAAATACCCAAACTTGAGAATGATTGCCCCACCAGAGACTACATTTCCCAGCCTCTCTTTTAGCTTAGTGTGGCCATGTGACTAAGTTCTGCATATCAGTGGACAGCAGGTATGTCACTCCCCACTTCCAGGAATTGATGTGCATATTTCTGGCTCTTTTTCTTCAAACTTCCTGGCTGGCTAGCTTGCTGGATAGAAGAGGTCAACAACCACAGCAATCACCTTACACAGACTCCGAAGCTCTGTATTAAGGAGGCAGAGGTACCCCAACAGCTTTGAGTGTTCTCCCTCTAATCTGTGTTATGTGAAAGAAAAATAAATTATGTGCTTAAATCCATTATATTTTGGGATTTTTTTTGTCATAGCATCATAATCAATTCTTTAGTTATTATGTTTTTTAGGTAAGTCTTGTAAGATTTATAATGTGCTTTAGTTAGCAACAGAAAAATCCCCAACAAACAAATGATGAATTCACCCAAATCTGCCTATGTTGTTGCTATAAATTGGAAGGCCAGAAGAATGTTCAACAAAACAATTCTCAAACACAAACATTAAAATAAGGGGTAGCAAGGGGCTGGGGTTGTGGCTTGGTGGGAGATGGTTTGCCTAGCATGTGTGCTTGCCTAGCATGTGTGAGGCACTGGGTTCAATTCTCAGCACCACATCAAATAAATAAAGAGATGTGTTCACCTACAAAAAAAATTTTTAAGTGGGGGGGGGGTTTAAAAACTATATAGGAATAAGAAGAGAAACAAACATTAATAAAAGAAGTTAGAAAAATCCTATGGAAAACTTAATTATTTCAAAAGTTACAGTATCTTTTTCAGATATAATTCATAAAGCAATATACAATATGCTTGTTCTGTATTCTTTTATATGATAATCAAGTGCAGTCACAATAAAACACAGGAGAGGCTCAGGTAAAGTTCACTATACTCACAAGTCTTAGGGAGTCACACTACATACTTTGCAGTCACAGGAAAAGCATTAGGCTGGGGTTAGGTGGCAGAAGACAGTAGCAAAAGGAAACGTTAGCCCAAGACCTTTATTGGAGTTGTCAGAGGAAAGGCAAGACAAGGCAAGGTAAACAATTTACAATTGGCTAGTCTTCACAATTTGTGACTTTTGGGCATTAGGGGTGGTCTCTACTTGCATAGGCCCTGGTCCTGGATGATTAAAGCAAGGGAATACTGCCTTTTGAGTGTATAGGCCAGATAGAGGAGACAAGGCTGTGGGTTGGTTAGTTTGAATTATCAAAGGCATTATTCTCCCAGCTGAGTCCTTCCCTATCTTTAAAAACTAACTAATGCCAGAGGGGCAGTCTTTCCCTAGCCAGAAAGACTTTTAAGATGTCCAAAAATCACAATACACAGAAAAATAAAAATTACACAATACAACCCTATATATATTGGCTTGCTATGTTTGGTCTCATTCAGTCTATGAAAAAATATTTCTAATGGTTTCCATTCACTATTTAAGCTAGAAATACATCTACCAACATACATAATGCAAGCCTTACCACCAACACATAAATGAAACCACAAGTCAGGCACTGTGATACATAAGCCAGGCACTGGAATCCCAGTGACTTGACAGAATAAGGCAGGGAAGATACCAAGTTCAGAGTCAACCTCGGCAACTTAGTGAGACCCAGTCTCAAAATAAAAACATGAACAGGACTGGGATGTAACTAAGTAATCAAGTGCCACTAGGTTCAATCCTCAGTACCAAAAAAAAAGAAAAGAAATCACAAATATTTACCAACCAACTCATCATTTAAAATAAAAAAATACAGATAAAAATGCTTAACAAATTTATTTTTATACAAGTTTTCTTTTAATGTATAATGATTTTTTTTTAAATCTCATTATCATTTCTTTTTAAACTAATTACCTGCAAGAATCATTCCTAACAGTGGGTAAGACTGCCTCTCCTTGAGGCATTTGGGCATGGAGAGATATTCTATATTGTGTATAGGGTTGCAACTCTTTTTTGATGCCCAAGAGGTCTGAAGCTTTTAATGCTCTATAACCATGAAAGACAGTCTTCTACCAAAAATATATATATATATTAACTGCCCAGCTTAAAAAGTATGACTTATACTTTTTTTCTTATTTAATACCAACCACAAAAAAATTCACTACCAGGAATAATCAAGATGAGCCTTTTTAAAAAATATTTTTAGTTGTAGATGGACACAATACCTTTATTTTATTTGTTTGTATGTGTTGCTGAGGATCGAAACCAGTGCCTCATACGTGGGAAGCAAGCACTTGACCACTGAGCTACAGCCCCAGCCTAAGATGAGCCTATTAAGTGTGGTTTCTTAAAGCAGTACTTTAAGAATCCAAACCAACTTTTAACATTAGAATCTGTTTATCCAAGTGGAGAAAGAATATTGCTTCTAACTTTCTCTCAACAGAAAAACATTTGGGAACTTGAAGCTAGAAGTAAAATGACCCTTTAGTAGTTTATGAATAAGGAAGGACACAATTATTAGTTGAGCTCTGCTGTATGTCTATATACACACACAAAAATACATAAACACACACACATACATATACGTGTATGTATACATATATGTTTATATACATACACATAAAACTGAGACATAGTTATGCATGATAAATATGTAAATTTCACACATGTATATGTACAACAAATACTTATAGATTAGATTAGATAGATAAACAGATGTACTAAAAAAGCATCTTGTTCCTATCCTGTTTATTCATAGATTGCAAAAGAAAGAGGCGTTTTGCTGCCTTTTTCAATAGATAGTACAGTTTGAGGATATGGCTCATATAGTTTCTCATAATGTCCTGGATAACGTATAGTTCACTGGATTTGTTTTGTGTGAATACACACACACACACACACACACACACACACAAAAGGTGTGTGTATAAATGTATATGTGTGTATGGTTATCTTGAAATAAATTATATGAAACAAATTTTGCATAAAAATGGCCAAAGAATACTCAAATTTAATGTTGTTCCTTTTACACTGTCATCTAAATTTAACCTTCACAATTACCTAGAAGTGGAAATAATCCAATTATGAAATTGAGGAATTTCAGGCCCTTGCCTGGTTAAATGACTGAAATGTTTCAAAATGGCAAGAACCATTTTTTGTATTTTTCCAGTGTATTATCAGTGTTAAGAATTAAATGGATATTGCTCAAAGTTAGACTACAAGGAAATAATCTGGTTTCTCTAACTACAAATTTAGAAACAGCTTAAGAATTTCAAATTATTAACATGTTTCAAGAAATAAAAAGTAAACATTCAACCCTTAAAGTATTTGATTCCCTACTAAATGCAAAGGCGTCTGCCAGCCTCATCATGTTACAGCTATGTGCAAAGTATGTCACTGTCTTTTTATTAGCTTGCTTCATGCAAATATTTAATGTACATTAACAACACAAAATTAATGATATGAAAGAGTCACTACAAATTAGGATGTTTTACAAGATTATAAAAAGTAGTTGAGTAGATAAACACAACTGGATTTATTTTCAGTAGCAGGGTTGAATCTAAGGAAAATCATGAAACGAAAATTTTCTTTTTTTAATTTCTAAAGCTCCCTCTCTTGTTGATCCATTAACTAGAGTTCTCAATGTACCTCCATACTGACTCTTACATAACCATGCCACAGTCCTTCTTGTTTCTCTTCAATAGAGAAAGCTGTATCTCTGCAGTATTAGGAGATAAAAAATCTAGATTTTGATCCTGAGACTGTCATTAAATTTCTGGATGAAATCTGGCATGTAACTGTCTCTGAGTTTCAATTTCCCTAAATGTAGAGTTAGAAAGTTCAATTAGACTACCATTTCCCAAAGTTACCTAACTATGAAATTTAAGTCAATTCTCTGAGTTCCTTGTTAATATGGACTCCTGAGTTCCACCCCAGACATACCTGGACAGGAGAGAGGGGAGAAAAAGGGTAGAAAGAAAAAAAATTTAACTGTACAACAATGTAAATTTCATTAGTTTCATGCAGTTTCAGTATATTAACTTTCATTTAAGTCACATATATAGTCTTAAAGTGGTTAGATACTAAATATTTTGAAATATGAAAAAGGAAACTAAATAGTATAGCCCAAAGAAAATACTGCAAAGGCCTTCCTGGCAGCTATTTCCGCCTGCTAGGACTTTGAAGGCTACTTTCTTGCTTTTTCAGATGCTTAAGAAATTAGAAAGGTTAACCTCAAGAAAGTATAGACATTCCTATTCTAGGAAATTCCTTACCAATGAAAATATCAGAACATAAGAAACTTTCAACATCTGTATCCTTTAAAATCAACATAATCCAATTAAACAACTAAAAACTGAAATAACTAAATCCTTTTGATTAAAAAGTATCTTCCATTTTTAAAAATACTTCTCACATAATGAAATAAACCAAACAGTCTTACCTAATCGTAACTCTCCAAAATTGCCACATCCAATTTTTTTTCCAACTCTAAAGTTAGGTCCAACCATTAAAACTCCAGATGATGAAGACCCAGTTCCTCGAGTGTTGTGCCCTGATCGACCACTAGGTCGTGCCATTCTATCATCTGATTTGTCCTTGTCTTTCTTTTTATTATCCATATCAAGTTTGCGGTACTCCACTTTGAATTCTTTAATCAAGACAAGCACGCTGAAATAGGGTATTGTGAGAACAGGTACATCACTAGGTAACTGTACCAGGTGGGTAACGTTAACATTCAAACTGCAGTAGGTAGTCAATCAACTGGAGCGTGTTCATCCCATTCGTAAAATTTTTCTCAGTTGTCTTTTCAGCAAAACATGTCTTCAAAATTATCTTCTCAGTGATGTAAGTTGATATTGATGGACAGCTGGAACATTAAAAAAAACAATTAGTCAACTAATAAAATTTTAAAATATGTGTTTGGGAAATAACACAACAATCACTTAGGCAATGATTTATTGCTATTTGTTGATACCCACTAAAATCACAGTAGATTCCTAAATTAACTATTATCCTTTATTTCCACACTTCAATACCAAAGAGATCACAAAAACAAAAACAACAAAGAAATCAGGGATTCAGTTACTTTTTAAAAATTAAAAAGAAGCAAAAGATGCTTTTTCACAAAACAATATACATTCACTAACTTAGACCTTCCAACTTAAAATCACCTCAATTAGGGGAAAAAAGATTTTTAAAAAACTTTAAAAATTCCAGGAAATTAAGTAAGCTTTTCTATTTAAAAGAAGCAAGGCAAAATACATATTGAAAATCAGTAAAATATCTTAATAAAAGTATCTTCCCCATGTTCATACACAATAATGTTAATAATGTCTTCAAATACATATTCCCATTCGATCTTCATTTATTCAAATATTTATTACCACTTATATATAGGAAAAAAAAAGCACAGGACTGATAATACAAAAACATTCTTGCTATCTCTCAAGGAAAACTTTTGTAAATAACATTTGAACCAGGTCTTAAAATGGCACACGCCTGTAATCCCAGTGGTAGGGAGGCTGAAGGAGGAGGATTGGGAGTTCAATGCCAGCCTCAGCAATTTAGCGAGGCCCCAAGCAACTAAGCGAGACCCTGCCTCTAAATACAATATAAAAAAGGGTTCGGGATGTGATTCAGTGGTTAAGCACACCTGGGTTCAATCCCTGGTACCAAATGTATATTCATTTATTTATTAATATATACATAAATTTAATAATATATAGTTTTTTCACGAGGCTAAGAATGCTGACAAGCTAATGCTTGTAAGGTTAATACCTTACAAAGTGGAAAAGTCAGATATTTTCTAATATACGAATGAAAAAACTAAACCAAAAAAAAAACAAAAAAACAAAAAACAAATAATGTTCAAGCCTTTTGGAAGATTCTGTCCTATTTATCTTATTTAGGAATGTCAGCCATCAAATGTATCTCAATTCTGTGGTAAATCTGCAACCTTACTACATGATCTCTCTACTTCTGTTTGAACAATTGGAGTGGTCTTGTATTCCTTGCAATTAAAAAAAGGTTTTGACTTCAAAAGATAGTCACCAATAAAAAACTAGGACTAATACCAAGGACTAATTTCTATTTATGAAATTGATTATATAATGCAACCACATAAAAACTGAAAGAAAAAGTATTATCCAGTTCATTTTCAGCAACCCCTGAAATTTGGAGTCCCAAATATCTTTTTTTGATGTTTTGTTTGCCATACTTTTTTATTTGTAGATGAAACTGTAAACTTCTGTTTTCTACATGTAAAACTGAATGAGACCTCTGCTTCCAGCCATAATACTTTAACTGATATTAAATAATTCTTCCTGTTGTAAGCAACTTTAGCTGGACAAAACATAGGAAGGATCTATTTTCAGGCATCAGCTCAGACTGTGAAAGTCCCACATTTACCCAGGCTGCCTACAGACAATTTCCTGAACACAAAGCAAGAGGTAAAGCTTAGCACACAGAATCACAGAATAGTTTGCAGTGGTTGGAGTGGAATTTGCAGGACATGGTATCAGAAAGTGAGGGAATTTCACAGTAGGGGAAGAATGGCAGAAGGCTAGGCTACACATGTGTGCAGGAATATTTTGAAACTCCTAGAAGACAATGGCTATGACAAAGTTAAAGGAGGAATGGATATGAGGCTACACAGTACTGACCTTTCAAGATATTAATATCCAATAAATACATAAAAATCATATAAATAAGTATGAGAAAATGAAGTGAAGAAAATAAAACTACAGGAAAAAAAACAACTGTAGTAAAAATGTTAACACCATTCTTCTAGTAATTGATAAAAAAGACAAAAATATCAGTATGTATACAGACCTAAATATCATCAATTACCTTGAACAAAGTGACATTTATAAAATATCCAAAACTGCAGAATAAAATTTCCTTTCAATGTCCACCAAGAAAGATCATATATAGTCTCAAATAGCTAAAATACTGGAGTACATTTGATAAAAACAGAATTAAATTAGAAATCAATAACAATATGATATCTAGAAAATTCCTAAATATTTGAAAACTAAACAAACTTCTTTCATAAGCTGAAAAAGAAATCACAAAGGAAAATGGAAACAATTCTAACAGAATAATAATAAAAGATAACATTAAAGTTTATAGTTTGCAGCCAAAGCAGTACTTAGAGGGAAATTAGAAGCTTTAATGCTAACATTAGAAAGAAAGTAGTTTTTAATCAACACCTAGGTTTTCTCCTTAAGAAGCTAGAAAAAAGCAAACAAAACATAAGTTGAAGAAATATTTTAATGGAACTATTATTAATAACTCATTGACTTATAAGAAAATATAATCCTAATGAGTGAAAACAGAAATTCTCAACAGATGACAGAAATACCAAATCTTAAAAAAATAACAAAAAAAAATTGAAACCATTTTTTATAGTTGAGGTCTGAAATGTCCCACAAAAGCTCAGGTGTTTGAAGGGGTAGTCCCCAGTTGCAGCAATGTTCAGAGGTGGGTCTCTGGATCGTCAGGCTCTGATCTCGTCAATGAATGCAACCCACTTATGGGTTCATAACTGAATGGACTATTGAAAGATAGTGGAAACTGTAGAAGATAGGGTCCAGTTGAAGAAAGGAGGTCTGGGGGGCATGTTCTGGCAGAGTATATCTTGTCCCTGACCCCTCCCCACCTTTCTCTCTGCTTCCAACCACTGAGATGAGCAATTGTGTTCCACCCCATGCTGCCTGATATGATGTTCTGCCTCACCACAAGCCCAACAATGGAGCCAAATGATCACAGACTGAAACTTCTGAAATCATGAACCAAAATAAATCTTTCCTCCTCCAAGTTGATTTTCTCTGGTATATTGTCACAGTAATAAAAGCTGACTAACACATCCTAGAATTAAAAGGATCATATCTGAAATTCTTCACTGGATACACTCAACAACATATGAGATAAAGCAGAAGAAAGTGTCAATGAACCTGGAGGAAGATTCAGAGAAATTACCCAAAGAGCAAAATCAATAAAACCGAAAACAGGCCACGAAAAGAGAAAATAAATAAAGCCACAAATATATCCTTTAAAAAAAGGTGAATAAAACTGGTAAGTACCAGCAAAAATGATCAAGAATAAAAAGAGAACATACAAATTTACCAATAACAAGGACGAAAGAAGAGACATGAAAAAGATCCTACAAATTATATTAAAATAGTAAAGGGTTATTATGGCCACCAAATTTGATAACTTGGATGAAATAGGCAAATCAAGATCAAACAATATATCAATAGATCTGTATCTATTAAAAAACTGAATCTATTTTTTAAATGCCACAAAAATGGCTTAATTGGTGAATTTTATCAAATACTTTGGGGAAAAAATACTATATTTACAAACCTCTTTCAGAATCACAGGAATAATCAAGTTACTTTGTGAAATGGCACAACCATAATACAAAAGCCTGGTAAGAACATATTTCAAGCAAAGAAAACTAGTTCAGTATTTCTCATGAGCACAAGACAGAAAAATTCTTCACAAAATAAATAAATAAAGTTATGTAAATAATAACGAGTTGAACACTAGAAATCTAAGACTAATTTAATATTTGAAATCAATTCATCAAGTTAACATTAAAAAGAGGAAACCTATGATCATAGACAAACACACTATATTTGACAAAACACCTCAGTAGACAAAACACTATCTTTGACAAAATTCAACCCAGCAGTGCTTTTACAAAACTTTTACATAATCCAAAAAGAGAATCAAACGTTCAGTCTAATAAAAGGAACCTACCCAAACCTACAGTTAATAATTAAGTCATGCTAAAAGTAAAGCAATTAACTCTTTTCCTCACAACACTGGGACAAAAACCACAAGATTGTTTGCTCTCAGATTTTCTGTTCAACATTGTATTAAAGAACAACTAGCCAGTGTGATCAGGCCAGAAAAAGATGTAAAAGCATGAAAAGCAGAGAGGAAATGGTAAACTTATCATTATTCATAGACATGATTGTGTGTGTAGAAAACTTTATCAATAGGAACAAAATGTTGCTAGAAAAAATAAATGAATCTACTGATTGCAAGAATCTAGATCACGGTACAGCCATCAACTGAATTCTATACAATTAGTCACAGGAAAAATAATATTTGAGGCAAAACCAATTCAAATAGCATTTTAAAGTATCGAAAAATTTTAACAAAACAAGTACACTGAAAACCCAAAATACTGCGGAGAGAAATTAAAAAGGAATGGCAAGAAATACAATAAATGGTTTGGAAAACTCAATATTGTTAGGATGTCCATTTTCCCCAAATCAATCAACAGACTGAACAAAATACCAAATAATATGCCAGAAGACATTTTTTTTTTCTTAATTGATAAACAGGTCCTAAAATTGATGTGGCAATGCAGACTCCAGAATAAACAAACATTCTCATAAAACCAAAAGCAAAGTCAGAGAACATACGCTACCTAATTTCGAGACTTACTAGAGAACAGTAATAAAGCAATGTGGAACTGCCACAAAAATAAGAAAATAGAGGAATGAACCAACAGAGTCCAGAAACAGATCTACACATATACAGTCAATTGATTTTTCACTAAGACACCAGTCAATTCAATAGTGACAAGAAAGTATTTTCAACAAATAGTGCCAGAACAACCACATCTTCTATCAAGGGGAAAAATGAATTTAAACCCGACATTATCCTATGAATGAATGATTTGAAATGGATCACAGATATAAACACAAAGAGAACCATAATGGGAATATCTTTGTGATCCTAAGGTACACAAAACTTCTCAGAAGGGGCAAAAAGCACTATTCATAAAACAAAAAATGAATAAGTAGAATTTCATCAAAACCTAAAACCTTTGTTCATGAAAAGATAGCTAAGAAAATGAATAGAAGCACCAAAGATGGGAAAAATTGCTGGATATATTTATGAGTATGTATATCGAAACTGAATAATAAAATAAACTCAATTTTTAAATATGCAAAAGATTTGAAGACTTTTCACAAAGTACACACACAAATAGCCAATAAACATATCACTACTTACTATAAAAATGCAAATTAAAACAGTAATAAAATATCTTTTCACATCCATTAAAATGGCTAACATTTAAAAGAATGGCAATATCAAGTTCTGACAAGAATGAACAACTAGAACTCTCATTAATCACTGGTGGTAGTATAAAATGGTATGATTTTGAAACAAAGTTTGACAGTGTCTTATAAAGTAAAATATACATTTGTATCCTATGATCTATCAATGCCACCTTTAAGTATCTATACAAGATAATGAAAACATGTTTATAGAAAGATTTGTACATAAATGTTTATACCAGCCTTTTTATAGCCATAAGATTAAATAAAGGGTCAATTAAAAGCAGAACAGATAAGCAAATTGGTATATTCATGCAATAGAATTCCATTCAGTCAGCATTACAAATGAATGAACTACTGATACATGCAACAATATGATGCACCAGAAAGACTGAGAGAGATCAGCACAAATAAATATGATTCTAACTACATGAAGTTCTAGAATTACCAAAACTAAGCTGTGGTGGTTGACAGAAATCAGATCAGTGGTTAACTGGGTAGTGAGAAGTTTGGAAAGTGGCATGAAGAAAACTTCTGGGAAAGGAAATGTAATAATCTTAATTAGGAAGAGAAGAATATTGATGTATACACATTTGTCAGAATTCTATGCATTAAATTACATGCAAATTATACTTAAAATGTGATTTTTAAAAATAAATACCCCCAAAAATAAATAAATAAATACCCATTCACACATATAAAACTGAACACTAGTGTGGTGCACACCTGTAACCCCAGAGGTTCAGGAGGCTGTCAGGAGGATCACAATTAGGCAAGGTCCCAAGCCACTCAGCAAGACCCTGTCTCTAAATAAAATATAAAAAAGGGCTAAGAGCCCTTGGCTTCAATCCACAGTACCAACAAAAAATAATAAATAAAAAATAAACATAAATAAAAATAAAAGTAAAATTAATACTATATCTCAAAATGCACCAGACCTTAACCTAAAATGCAGCTTTTTTTAAAGTTGATGAACATTTCAGTATTTTAATTTAGATGTTAAAACAAGGAACTCTTACTTTCTAATTTAGAAGGAAATAATTTTTTGCTGGTGAATTTTTACATTATTTTCAATATACAGTTTTTCATTTATGTTTAGTTAATGAAATATCCAAAAGCACATTCTACTTATAACAAAAATTCAAAACACAAATGAAGTAAATATATTTCTTTGGATGCCCACCCCCATGTCCCTCAACTCACCCATTCTCAGAGGTAACATTACTTTCAGTTTGGTGTATATGCTCCAGACCTTTTTTTCTAATGCTTGTGTATGCATACAGTTATTATGTAGATATTCTTGTAGGTTGGTTGGTTTTACATAAGAGATTCATAAAAAGTCTGTGAAGAACCAAAACTGCCCCTACAATAGAAACAGCATTAAAGGCCTACCAAAAAATTAAAGGACATGTGGCCCTTCCCTTTCATACCCTACCCTTCTACCCAACATGAGCCAACATGAACAAGGGGCAACAGAATAAGTTGGGTTAAGAAACAGCCCCTAATTCCTTTCCCTAAAAGAGGGCCCAGGACCCAGGGTAAACTTTGAAACTGGGAAGTGGAGAGAAAAAGGCAGGAAGAATTGATGAATTACCTTAAAACTGAATCTCAAAAATGAAACAAGTCATCTTAATGCTTGAAAATGAGTCCACTGCCAAAGCTGAACTATTCTTATAAATACACATGGCAAGAAATCGATGGAATTTGACTAGGATATCATTCATGGGCAGGGAAGGGAGAAAAATCAAGGCATATATATGACAATAGTGGTTAATGAGAAATTTAAGTCATTTCCTATTTTACTCCATTCAATTCAGCATATTCAGCTATTTATAAACTAGTAATAGGTATTTTTATTTTAAAAATGTTTAACAAATTAGATTTTTAATTAAAACATTTTTTATGAAGTCTCCAACAGTGCTAGTACTTTCCCTATCATAGTATCAAACAGTATTACTTCATGTTTGTATGTAACAGAGGTCAGCAAACTATGGCCTATAGGCTCACTCCTGCCCATTTCCTATTTTTGTATAGCATTCAACCTAAGAGTGGTGTTCATATTTTTACATAGTTGGAAAAAAAAATAATAATAATAATATTAGTTTGTGACATATGAAAATTATAAGACATTTAAATTTTAGTGTTCATCAATAAAGTTATATAGGAATGAAGTCTTGCAGATACATTTATGTGTGGTTATGGCTGTTTTCATTCTACGAGAGCAGAACTGAGTAGTTATGACAAACCATATATGGTGCTTACCTCACACTGCTACTCAAAGCACCATAAATTACAGTGGCAGAGTTATAACTCGACAATGTTCATAGTGCCATGCATATCATCACATCACTACACTGTGTATATTTTATTACCAATGCAAACCCATCATGTCAAAACCAGAAGAGAAAAGTGGACTTTTGACTATCATGATCTTAAGGCACAGTGTACTGTGGCTTGTTATCAAATTAGATGGGAAAGCATTATGCCAAAAACAAACGAACTATGCCAAAGAATGTAATATATTTAAATATGAACAAATATATTAGTTCCAATGCTGTGTAACAAATTACTACAAACTCAGAAATTTTAAAAAACACCTTTACTATCTTATGGTCTCCATAGATGAAAAACCTGGGCACAGCTTACCTGAGTCATCTGCTCAGGCTGTAGCCAAGGAACTGGCTAGGGCTCATTCTCAGTAGGTGGCTCAAAGTGGGAAAATATCTTCTTCCAATCTCCTTCAGATTGTGGACAGAATTCATGTCCTTGCATGAATGTCTAACTGAGGGTCCCAGCTTTTTATTGGTTGTCAAAGACAACCCTCCGTTTTCAAAGGTTGCCTACAGTTTCTAGCAGTTTCCTAAAGTTCCTGTCATGTGGACTTCTCCAACATGGCTACCCTAAGCCTGAGTCTTATTCAGGGTAACAATCTTTTTCATAACCAAATTCCAAGTTTTGTACCCTGCTCCAGCTCTTCCACAACTTGGGATCCTTAGTATATGCTTCCAGACCTCACTGATATTGCTTGCCTATCTATGTACTAGAAAGAGTACAGGATTACACACAAGTAGTCTTAGAATATTAATTTAGCTACTAACTTGCTGTATAGCCTTGGGCAAAATACTTAATGCCTAAATTGATTTTACTTGTCATAAGATAGGAGAATTTGACCAGATTTCTAAAGATACCCTTATACTGTGCACATTAAAATTGCCTGTTGAATTTGATGATAAGCACTCCATTATATGTAACTTTATGACCCCTAAATCTAGCATCCTGTCTGGAACCTAGAACAGTTAATATATATCATTATATTAGTTCTCTCTTTCTAAACACTTATAGTTAATAAGTCTCTTTCATGTACAGAACTTTAAGAGATTCATGAAGAAAAAAAAAAACAACTAAGCAAAAAGAACAGTAAAGAAAACCCAAACCTTTTACCCAAAAATACTAACTTATTCCTTGATTCATCAATATGAACTAACAATCAAAGATCACTAGATATATGAGGAAAGCTAACAAGAAAAATACCCCCAAAAAATAGAAAGGGGAAAAAAAGCCTGGGGAAAGCAGATTCAAAGAACAGAAGAGAACTTAAGAAACAAACACATAAATTAAAATTAGCTCCTCAGAGAATTCTGAGAAGTACAATAGCATATAAGTAGAATGTGAAAATGATGATACAGTAAATGAAATAATCAAAGATAAAATGGAATAATCCTAATGTGAAAAGCAAAAAATACATTTTCAAAAGAAAAAAATACAAAAATCAAACAATTCAATACTTTCAACTTCTAACTAATAATCGATGTTAAGAGGGAAGATGGAGAAAATGAAGGAAAAGAAATCATCAAAGAAAATCCTCCTGAGCAGGAGCAAAAAGGGGCTACAGAGTTCTAAGCAAGAAAGAAAAGGAAACCTAGTATTATGTACTACTTGGTTCTAAAAGTTAACTAGAATAGTGTAAGTGCAGATAACTGGTTTTCAACTTTCAAAATCATTCTTATCAAAAAGAAAAAGCAGCAAGATAAATGTCCTAGAAACGAATATAAATTTTATCAATCAAAACAGTGTAACAATAACAGTACAAATAACAGAAGTTTAGCTGTTAATAGGACATAGACAAGGTATAGGTAGGATAGGGAAAGAATATCTTTATCTTGCATAGTATATACCAAGTTAAGAGAGAATGTAAAAATGTACTAGCACTAGAAAAAGAGTATTCTTTTAAGAACACTATTTAAAGTGTCAAAGGAAAGTAAATTCCCAAACATTTAAAGACAAAACATGAAATGGGAGAATGGGAGCTAAAATCCCATCACTAAAAGATAATTGATTCCCAAAATCCAAAGGCCAAATGATCTCTCTGATAAGTGAATGATGATGCATAATGCGGGGAGGAAGGGTGGCAAGAATGGAGGAAGGATAGATAGCATAGAGGGGAGGGAGGGGAGGGGTCAGGGTGGGGGGGTAAGAATAATAACAGAATGTGTGACAGACATCACTGCCCTGTGTACATGTATGAATGGACAGATGGGATGACTCTACTTTGTATACAACCAGAGAAACAATAGCTGTACTCCATTTGTGTTCAATGAATCAAAATTAAATAATTTTTTTTAAAAAAGATAATTGATTAGGGGCTGGGTTGTGGCTTTGTGGTAGAACACTTGCCTACCATATGTGAGGTACTGGGTTCAATTCTCAGCACCACATATAAATAAATAAAATAAAGGTACATCAACAACAAAAATATTTTTTTAAAAAGATAACTGATTAAAGATACTGAAAATATGTTACATTTAACATATTATCAATGAGAAAAATGAGTGTATGATTTTAAATTATTAAAATAACCACCTTAAGTATTTTTAAACAAATTATTAAAACTACTGTATCTACTGAAAAAAATCAGAGATTGGAAATATGAGGCAAGGGACTATTGCTCTTGTATTCTGTATTATTTTAATTTCTTCCATATATAGGTATTAATTTAATAAATATATTAAAATGCTACTATCAACAGGTAACTTTCAACCTAGAAATATCTTTAAAATATTGTCAAAACTTGATATTTCAAATGACTAAACAGTAAAATATTAAGTACTTCTACAAATCAGACTTTGTTTTTATTATTGTTTGCTTACTTTGAATAAAAATAGAGTCCAGCCATAGGGAAGTCAATTGTGGAATTCTTAACCTACCAGGACTCCCTATCCAACCCTGGGCATTTTCAGAAGAGAGCCACAGGTTTTGAAACATAAGATCCTGCCAGCACAATGGCAAGGACACCTGTAATCCCAGCAAACTCAGGAGGCTGAGGCAGAAGGATTTCAAAGAAAATAATGTTAAAAATAAAATGATCTCATTATATACAATAAAGTTTGGTATCCAGACAAAATACATTTATTTCTGTACTTTCTAGTAGTCAAACAAAAATAGAATATGATTAGATATAAAATTCAGAGTGTTTAAATTCCAATAAAAAGACCTGCTAAAAAGACCAATAAAGAATTCTACTATTGTATCAAATCTGCAGATGCAATAGTACAAACTAAATATCTGCTTCAAAGAAGCTTTCAATTCAAAAATTACAGAGAACATAATAGAATTTTTTTTTTAAATTTGAAACTCAGGCATCCACAGAAATAAAAATTATTGAGAGAAGTTTCACAGAAGCATGCCCTGCTTACAAATTTTTATAATTAAAATATTTATACTGCTTAATATTTTAATTTGTATAGAGATTTTGTTCCTTTTAACTGAAATCTTAATCCTTCTATTAAAGATAATAAACATGCATTTAGTTAATGTGCATACAGCTACATAAGTATGCATAAATAGTAATAAAATATTTGTAACATATTCAATTATTCTGTCATTTAAGAATCTATATTAAAAAGACAAGAAAGTCATCAAAAGGAAATTATTCTCCTTGAACAAATATGAAATCAATTACTTGACTTTCATAAACAATTTCAATTTTCATATAGAAACATCCACTAATAAAGATAAAAAATGGGCTTCTAAATACAGAAAACATTAGACATAATCTGATTATATGAGTAGAAATGTGGGCCACTGGTATACTTCTAATTTGATGATCACTGATGAATCTTCAAACCAGAAAACAAAATCAGATTCTCTAATCTGCATGATCCAATAATTTAGAATTTTACAGAGCCAAACGACCTCCTTAAGGCTGAAACTAGATAAAACAGTATAGTAAAAATCTACTTTTAGCTAAGTCAATCTAGTATTTTCTACCTCATAAGAAAAACACCAAGACCCAGCTAAAGACTTCAAATAAACACTAAAGAGCAGTTCTAAATTTTAAAAATGATTATTAATATTCTATCTAGCTTCCAAAATACTGTTAGAATCAAAAGAAAACTGTTATATGCATCTGCATATTAAGCATTAAGTTTCTTTGGGTAACTTTTTATGTTTAGCATTTTATTCAATATTCTCTGTACCTGCATAATTGCAACAAATAAAATTTTAAAAATCAAATTTTATATTAAAATGTTACTCATCACAGTGTTGATTCCCCTCAGTTTTATTCTTAAATGAAAACTCCATATTTAGTATACGAAATGTCTCATTCAGTCTCCATAAAAATTATATTACAATACATGTCTTCAGGCTTCTCCAAAATTTAGATGAGTAAGGATATTTGTGATGTGATGGCTAGCCCTTACATCACATGCTTCTATTAGTAGCAAGTGTCCCAGTTACTGGTTTCTGGCATTAGCTCAACTGTGGTTGTCTAAGAAAAGAATAAACACTTATTTTTAAAAAGCTAAATCATTAACTGTAATGTCAAAATAAAAATCAATTTCTGTAATTACATACTACAAACTTTCTCTTAGAAAGATTTAGTAACTATCATCTACAACAGTTTATATTTTTGAAACTCAGTTCCAGCGATGTCCCTGTACATTCCTATCAAGATCCAGAAATTTCTAGCCTTTAAAATTTTAACGCCCAATTCTATTAGTATTCTCCAAATGGATCAGAATCCACTAGTGATTCATTAAAACAATTTAATGGGTCGCAAGCAACAATTTTTTAAATGACATAGTATCTAATAGAAAAGAAACAGTACACATGTTTAATGGAATTTTCAGTTCTTTAAATGAATGTATACGTATCACTGGTCACAATGCCAAACATAGGTTTGGGTCAAAACATGGTTCCACAGTTAGAGCTACTATAAAATGTAGAAGGATCAAAACATAATCAGTTACAATTAAGGTTATTTTTCAGTGAGAAACCTTTTTAAAATCTAAATTTCCGAGCGGCAGATATAGCTCAGTTGGTAGTATTTGTCTCACAAGCACAA
>JAJEJO010001779.1:150568-164982 GCA_020662805.1 Glaucomys volans
ACACCAAGCACTTGAACTTCCAGAACTGTAAAGTAAATAAACTTCTTCATAAAAGCACTCAGCCTCAGATATTTCATTACAGTAAGAAAAAGCCAATCAATACACTAGGAAATGACTGCTTCATAGATCTTCAAAATGTCTTTTGTGCCTTCTATTTTCAATTTCACAAGTGAATTTACACACCCATACCTCTATCACAGTTCATGTGTCTCAACAGTTGGAAGGAGAAAAAATACTTAAGAATGCCAGCCTCCTAAGCATTTATTATATGTACACCTAGAGAAACACAGATCACCCTCATCTCCTGCCCCCTTAAGTACAGGAATCAGCCAGAAGTAATAGTGCATGCCAGTAATGCAAGAGGCTCAGCTTGGGAGGCTGAGGCAGGAAGACAGCAAGTTCAAAGGCAGCCTCAGCAACTTAAGAGGCACTAAGAAACTTGGCAAGACCCTGTCTCAAAACCAAAAAATAAAAAGGGAAAAGGACATAACTCTGTAGGGTTAAACATCCCCGGGGGTCAAAAAAAAAAAAAAAAAGGAAAAAAAAGACAAATCAAAAAACAAGCCCCAAATTTGTATTACTAAAATATTTACCAAACCAATTGATATGATCAAGTCACCTCACTATCTATAATCGCAGCTTAATTATAAACCCTAATCACAGCAATGACATAAAACTTGTATGGTGGTGCATGCCTGTAATCCCAGATACAAGGGAGTCTGAAGCAAGAGCTTAACAAGTTTCAGGTTAACCTGGGCAATTTAGCAAGACTCTGTCTCAAAATAAAATTTTTTTAAAGGACTGGGGGGTAGCTCAATGGTACAGCACTTGCCTAGCATGGGAAAGGCCCTAGGTTCAATCCCCAGTACTATTACTACTACCACCAATAATAATAATAATAATAATAATAATAATAATAATAATACAAAAATATAAGCTGAAAGCCATCAGGGAAAGTCATGGTCCATTTGGGGGCTTTATTTATTTATTTGTATTCAATAAATACAAATATTTACTGAGTGTTAACCATGCACTAGAAACAGGCATATTTGCTAGAAATACAGCAGTGAACTAACCCTGAAAAAGATCTCATCAAGCCAGGTGCAGTGGCACATGCCTATAATCCCAGTGGCTCAGAAGGCTGAAGCAGGAGGACCACAAGTTAAAAGCCAGCCTCACCAACTTAGGGAAGCTCTAAGAAACTTAGCAAGACCCTGTATCAAATTAAAAAAAAAAAAAATTAAAAGGACTGGGGATAGCCGGGCGCAGTGGCACATGCCTGTAATCCCAGCACTTGGGAGGCTGAGGCAGGAGGATTGCAAATTCAAAGCCAGCCTCAGCAACTTAGCGAGGCCCTAAGCAACTCAGTGAGACCCTGTCTCTAAATAAAATACAAAATAGGGCTGGGGATGTGGCTCAGAGGTGGAGTGCCCCTGGGTTCAATCCCCAGTACCAAAAAAAATTTAAAAAATTTAAAAAAAAAACCTCTCATTAAGCCTCTTACTGAGCTAAGTACCACCATGATCGACAACCTTTGAAGTACACTTTTAGGTAAATTAAAAATGATATTCTTCTGATCCTTAGGAAAATCAAAAACAGCTGATTCACAGTAGTTACCTTTTATAAAGGCATTGCAAATACAGAGTAATAATCAAACACTGAACCACTGCTCTTAGGAAAAATACAAGTTTATGTTCGTGCCAGCCTCTTTGGTCACAAGATTTTCATCAACCAATCAATACATAACCTTGTTTTATGTATGTTTCTGTTGAAAAACACCTTACATCATTATAACTTATGCCTAAACTAAGCTCACTTATAATATATAACTACAAATAATAGCCCAGTGTAGGCAAAGGTCACAAATTTAAAAGTTCATAGGACGGTATTCATGTTTAAGTATTTTAATTAAAAGACTCATATTTTAAGAGAACAGACTTAGTATAAATGACTGTAAACTACAATCAAGTTAACAACTATAAAAATCTAGGATGAAATGTGTAACAAGTGACAGAAACAAATAGAAAGGACGACTACTTCTAAAGAGATAAGCTTTCCCCTGCCCAGCCCAAATTAAGAGCATCTTTCTCTAAAGTGTGATACCCTGAAGGTAGAGAATGAATCCAAAGGTAACTTAAACCTCCTTAGGGTTAAGAGAGTAGTTATTCCCACAAAGGTCAGCTATATTACTTGAGCAAGAATAGTTCTATAGAACCTGAGGACTGCATTCACTGAAAAATGAGGCTCCCTTAAGTCATTCTCTAATACATCTTTACCAATAAAATACCATGTACAATTATGTTACTGTCACAATATTGCTGGTGTACAAACTAACAAATTCTCAGAGTTAAACATACACTTGCCAGCCGGGCATGGTGGCGCACGCCTGTAATCCAAGCAACTTGGGAGGCTGAGTCAGGAGGATCCCGAGTTCAAAGCCAGTCTCAGCAACTTAGCAAGGCCCTAAGCAATTCAGTGAGACCTTGTTTCTAAATAAAATACAAAATAGGGCTTGGGATGTGGCTCAGTGGCCAAGTGTCCCTGAGTTCAATCCCTGGTTCCAAAAAAAAAAAAACATACACTTGCCAATAATAAATGTTGGCAAGGATGTGGGGAAAAGGTACAATTATACATTGTTGATGAGACTGCAGATTGGTGCAACCACTTTGGAAAGCAGTACGGAGATTCCTCAGAAAACTTGAAATGGAACCATTATTTGACTCAGCTATCCCACTCCTCAGTTTATACCCAAAGGACTTAAACCCAGCTTACAACAGTGATACAGTCACATCAATGTTTATAGCAGCTCAATTCATGATAGCAAAACTATGTAACCAACCTAGATGCCCTTCAACAGATGAATGGATAAAGAAAATGTGGTACATATACACAATGGAATATTACTCAGCCTTAAAAAAGAATGAAATCATGGTATTTGCAGGGAAATGGATGAAAATGGAGAAGATCATGCTAAGTGAAATATGCCAATCCCAAATAACCAAAGGTGGAATGTTTTCTCTGATAAGTGGATACTGATCAATAGTGGGGGGGTGGATAGGGAAGAATGAAGGAACTTTGGATTGTATAGAGGAGAATGAAGGAATGGGTAGGGAAGGTGAGGATGGGAAGGATGGTAGATTGAGACAGACCATATTATCCTATATATGTGCATGAAAAACATTTTTAAAAAAGAAAAAAGATTAAATTAAAAAAAAATACATTTGCCATATGCCCCAACAACCCCAAGGAACTTACCCAAGAGAAATGAAAACTTAAGCTCACAAAAACCTACACACAAATGTTCATGGTAGTTTTATTTGGAATCACCACAAACTGGAAACAAGTGCTTAAACCAGTGATGGGAAAAACGTTCTGAGATACATCCACACAATGGAACATTACTCAACAGTAAAGCGACTGACAAATGTATAATACAGATGGATCTCAAAAGTATTACATGATTTAAAAGAAGTCAGGTTCAAAAGGCTATACACCACGTGATTCAACATGTATTCTGGGAGGGACAAAATTATAGAAAGAAAAACAGATTAGTGGTCTTTAGGAGCTAGGAGTAGGAGTAGGATTTGGCCACAAAGCTAAAGGGAATTTGAAAGAGATGGTGATGGAGCCGTTTTGTATCTTGATTGTGGGAAGAGTGTATTTGAGTGTGTGCAAACTTAAAACAGAACTAAGAGAAAAACTAATATAATAACCTTAAAAACAAAAGCATTATTAATGGAAATGCTCAAAAAAAGGGGAATATTTCCTTTAACTAGATTTTCTGGCTAGCCAATATGTATTTAATTTCAAATTCTGTCATTTAACATTTGTCTATAAAAATGTTTCTACTTTTAAGCTTGAGTAAATTAGATGCTTGTGTTTATCATTTGATTTAAATTGGGGTCAATTTACTTGCTTGAGATTTGTCTCATACAATTTTGACAATGCAAATTAAACTGGTTTGGGAGGAGCTTAGTGCCTCAAGAAGCACTTAATCAATCTTCTTCCATATTTAAATTCTCCTAATAAAAAAGATGAAATAATTAATCCATTCATCCAACAAATACGAGAGCATTAGAGGCCTATCATATGCTAAACACAGGATGGTAAACAAGACAAGCACAATCTCTGACATCAATGACATGTTTCAAACAAGCAATAAGTATAATATGCTCTACAACAGGATTGCAGGGCAGACTTACTTTCCAACACGCTGGAAATTTTTCTGACACAGAATACCACAATTTTAATTTTCTCTTCTTGAGGAATACTATTTTAAAAGGGGATAGGAAAGGAGAGAAAGGAGGGGGAAAACACTACAGGGAAGGGAAGAGGAACAAAAAGCTTAAAAAGAAAAAAAAAAAAAAAAACCAGAATAGGTGTAAAGATTTTTGCAATGAAGTCCTAAAAACAAAATAAGGAAGTTCACGGAAACTAAAACAGAAGCATTACAACCACACCCCTGTTTCTTTCTGTTTTTAAAAAAAAAAAAAAAAAAAAAAAGGAAGCCAAGATATGTAAAAAGAGGGCTACCTGAAGGTGCTGTGGCATGAAGTTAGTATGTTCAGAGATAAAATTATATAACCTTGAAGGACTAAAGACAGCATTTAAAGAATACTCAGTTATGCCAAAATTACCTGAAACATTTTATATTTCAAACTTCCTAATTACATTGTAATTCTGGGACCACAGTGAAGCCCACAAATTCAGTGCTAGTAACTTAATGTCAGGAAAGAAACAGAAAAGCTTTCAGTAACTGATAAAGAAACTAACACAGATTAAAGGAAAATGCCTCTTGATAAGTATATAATTTTAAGAAAACAAACAAAACCACTAGCATCTTATTGAAACTGTCACAGAGAAGTTAGATGCTAAGTAGTTTCTATTGAGGAGTAAGTACAAATTAATGCACGTACAGTTTCCCAAAGTTCTTGCAGTCAAACATGTTGTGGAAGTCACAAAGTAGGGGGATTTTTTTTTTTTTTTTGAACCAGGAATTGAACTCAGGGACACTTGGCCACTGAGCCACATCCCCAGTCCTATTTTGTATTTTATTATTTAGAGACAGGGTCTCACTGAGTTGCTTAGTGCCTCGCTAAGTTGCTGAGGCTGGCTTTGAACTTGCGATCCTCCTGACTCAGCCTCCCAAGTCGCTTGGATTACAGGCGTGCGCCACCACGCCCGGCTAGTCTGGGGATTTTTGATATGTGATGGTATGCACACATATTCAGTGAAGGCTGGTAGGATACAGAGAAGTCTGGAACAGTGCATTATAATCAAAATTTGCTATTTTTGTGGTGAAACCCATGAATACATGAAATCAAAATAACAGTTCAGAATAGATTTCATGGAAAAAATTGATTTGTGTCACGTATATAAAAAAATTGGATACTTGGATTATTGATAAGAAATTATGGTCCTATAGAACAGCAGTCATTATTTTTATCATGTGCTGATTTTATTGTAGTGTTTTGGTAAACACAGCATAATCTAAAAATTTCCCACAGGTTCACTAATAACTTGTTCTCTATATCTTATATAAATTTCAAAACCACAAATCTCTTATCAGGACACTTTTCAAAAAACTAACCCTTGCAATTTATAGAACTCCAAATCTAAATATGCCACCGTGCAAAAAAATATTTCTTAAACTGAATTAAACATATTGAATTAATCATAAAATGGCTTGTTCCCATTTTGTCACCAGAGGAAAAATGCTGTAACTGGTAAGGATGTTCCTGACCCAGGAAACAGCACCAAGTGAGTCATAAAAAGGACCTCAATTTGTCATGAATGTCAAAATAAGCCTACAAACCTCTATTATCATAGTGTATTTATATGTATATATTTACTGACTATATGCAATGTAGACAATATACAATAAACAATACAATATACTATTTCTGAGGTAAAAATATTTCCGGAGGGGAAAAACACAGGTCCTCATAATGATAGTATAAATGAGTAAAGGAGAAGTGCTATTCTAGTAAATAACCATTAAAATTTCTTCTGTTCTGATGTTTCATGAAAAACAAAATTCAATGGAATTGCTAAATACGATAAATAGAGCCTAAAATAAATAACTTTGGATTAGCAAAATTTCTTGCCTCCTTATAATTCAGAGTAACTTTAAAGATATGTTTTTATTACATATGCCTCAAGATTTCCAGGGACACCTGAACTGATGTCTTAATTTATTCTTAATAAAATTTCCCTTAAACAAACTTTCCAAACCTTAGAGATGGTCAAACTATGCTTACCAAAAATTCCTAATGTGCAATGAAAATAACAGTCTCACTCAGGACGCAAGGAATAAAACTATGAGGAAATGCACTTCTTAACCTAATCCTCTGGCTACTACATGCATCTTTACACCCCATTCCAAATTTAAAAGATGACTTGAAAATAAGTCTTAAAAAAAAAAAGAAAGAAAGAAAGAAAAAGAAAAAATAGTTAAAGTTGTATGTAGAGGGAAGAGGAAATCAGTAATTCTCAACCCTGCAGCAAACTGGAATAACTTAAAGAAATCTTAAAATTTACTAATGCACTGGCCCTATCCCCAGATTCAAATATAAATCAGCCTGGGTAGATTCCGTCGTCTGTCAAACCCTTCTCTTTTCTCATCTATTAAGAAAGTTTGGCATTCCCAGGCCCATACACAAGACTGCAATGACTATCTTTAAAACTCTTCATTTTTCTTCTCTACTTTGCTTTCACAAGTATATATGTATGTGTGTGTGTGTAGATATATACGTATATACATACACATATATACACAATTTTTTTATTGGAAGTTTTTAAACTAATCCATAAGGTTCATTTTCACTTCTTTGATATTCTCATTCCCAAAAATACTCAGAATTTTTTTCTGCAGTCTTCAAAACACAACCTTCACTAGTAGGGTATTACAATAAAAGGCAAAGCATATGATAATAAGCAAACACACAATACAAACTCCAGCTAATCAACTTTTAATAGATTATCAGAAATATTCAAAAGAATTATTTTAAAGAATTGATTATATTTTGATACTTTATTAACCACAGACATTTGCAGAATCTCAATTACATAAAGATATATTGGCCATAATATGCCCTGACACTCATTTGGCAGAAAAAGAAATCAGTAAGTAATCTACCAATTTCTTCAATGAAAACTGGTATCACAAGATTCCACATCTTTAAGATTTACATTTTTAGGGTGAGGTAAGTCTTACTGTTTTCCAATCCTTGTAATAAACATAAAAAATAAAGTGTTTTATAAAAATTTATATTTACATATCAGTTTTTTTTTAATGTCACCCACAACTGATACCTACCAGTCTTATTTCTAAAATGATGCCAGGCTACTTTTATACCTCTAATTTGATTTTATTAAAAAATACAGACATATATTTGTACATCATAAAACTAATAGAATACCATGAATTTTCTGTCTTTCCTCCATTACATTACATATATGCCTACCACTTGAAAGCACAGTATTCAATGCTAATAAGTATTTCACAAAAATAGAAAATAAACATGACATAGACTGGGTGTCAGGAAAAAAAAATTTTCACTTCCCCTTTTACCAAAGGAAATACTGAATACAATTTTAACTCTAATATATCACATTCTAATACATTGCTTTGGGTACTACCTGAAGTAAAAACCAAGTAAATCTAAAGAAAATAATAATAACACTAATAATTTAAAAATATTCAGAAGTTCACTACTTTTAAAAAGTACACTTGTACCCAAAGGTATCACATGACTAATTTCAATCTAAAATTTTAAGGTAAATAATTTTAATAAATTCAATTTAAGAATGAAGAAAATTACAAAACATTAAATGAGCATTTTATTCAAAGTATTATTCAGTGGAAGAATTATATATTAAAGTGTAAGTTGACAGAAAACACTGAGATTCTATTTTCTTCCCTCAAAAAACTTTTATTATTTTTTCTGATAGTAGAAAAAATGTATAAGCACATCTGAAAATCCAAATACAGAGAAGCACAAAAAGTATAAAAGTAACAAATCATCTCAAATCTCCCCATTTATAAATAACTGTCATTAACATAAATACTCTTCCAGAAGATGGATTTACTCCATATATTTATAACCATATATGTATATATATGCACATATCTTTCCTTTATATTTTTTGAAGGTAGAAAAATGTTTAAAATAATTTTCTTAAAAGTAAACATATATAAATTGTTTTACACTCATTCTGCTTCTGCCTTTTCATTAAAGTAGGCCAGGTTTGAGATTACTTACTGTGCATTTCTGTGTTGTTATTATTGTTCACTGGGGGAGATGAAAATCTGTTTGCCTGTTTCTCTTTGAAAGGAAAAAAACCCCTCTAGCTCCATATTTTCTAAAGCCCAAGAACACGCATCTGTACTAAAATTGGTCAGCTGAACTGATTTACAATAGGAGCCCATGGTTCTGAGCAAATTTGCAATGTAGACAAGAATACTTTTATGGCCTCCCACTTCTTGGACAGAAAGTACACCATGCTAGCAATTAGGATACAAGAGTTCTAATAATCAAGTGTTGACTTGAGCATTTCACTCAACCTTCCTACGATTCATTTCAATTCCAAAATTATGTGTTCCTCCTGTGCCTCCCAACCCCTCTAATAAATTTTGGGGTTCTTGAAATAGATGAAAACCATCCTCTCCTATCTCACTGAGACTCCATAATTTCAAATTTATCTGAAGACAAACTCTCATTTCCTCAATACACTTGTTTTCCACTTTGTATGAGGAACAAAGTAATCTAATGAGATCAAAGATGTGGGCATTTTTCAACAAGGAGGGAAGATAGTAACTCTGACAAAAATTTAAACAAGTTTGTATCACTAATTTTTTATTTAAAATTAAAACAGCATTAATTCCAAAGGGAAAAACACATAATATTACAACTTAGATGACCTATTTTATTGACTCAACGCCTACCAAAAAGCTAGCAGTGTTTTTAGCTCTGAAAATTTTCAGACCTGAGCATATTTAAGATAATAATATAGAAGCAGCTTTCTACCAGTTACTTTTCATCCATTATATCAGTACAACACTTTAGAGTTCAAAGTGCATTTATATGCATTATTTATTTTTCAGTCTAGATACAATGGTGACTACTGATTACCTAACATCCACTTCTCCCACGTTATTCCTTCTCACAATATTTTAAAAATATCCTCCCTCCACCATGTAATTCAGGGAAATGTGATACCATTACCAATTACAGGAGATATATCCTGATTAGTAGAAACAAGCCCATCTCCCTTGTCATATCTGGTCAAGAAAATATAAAGGGACAAATTATACTGGGAGGCGTATGCAAAAGATTTCCTGACTTTTGCAAAAACAGAGATAGAGACAGAGAAAAAAACAGAGATGGACAAAGGAAGACAAGAGCTCCATGTCTTCCTCTGGCCAATGCATTCTAAATGTGATCTTGCTGCCAGTCTAAGGATGAATCCAATGGACAGAACAGCAGAGCCAAGAAAAATAGGCAGACCAGAACTCTGAAGCACTAACCAGGAGCCTCTCACCTCTCACTCTACCTCCTTATTTTAATGTTCCATTTCAGTAACTACTTAATGCATTTCAGCCAGTGTAGTATTGTGAAACCCAGGTAAAAGCATGTCCCATATACCTCTCCTTCCCTATCCTAGACCTCTTTTTCAACTTGGAGTTCTCCTTTCCACTTGGGCTAAGCTAGACAAATCAGAGAGGAAGCTACTGTAAGATATTAGACTAGGAGGCTTTGCACCAAGCTACAGTGTTCCAGATACACAACAAAGATAAGGCATTTTCTCTTTCAAAAAACAATCTCCTCTACCCATATTACCCCAGAAGTCCTTACTTAGGTTAAGGAGATGTCAGAATTATAAAAGGCTCTTTCCCAATGCTAACGCTGCATAAGAAGCTGAGATACCATATGAAATTAGATCAGGGACTACATTGGAAAACATGAGAACCAGACTGATCACTTAACCAGATAATTCACTCTAAGGAAGAAATCTCTGGTAGGTTCAGTAATAACAGAATCTATTTCTTTTTCAAAAGAAAATACCACTGAATAAATCTCTAAGTGTTAACCAGGAATATAAACTAGGAAAGTTTAGGAGACACTTCTTTAAAAAATTATTAACTAAGAGTTTTTAAGTTAGCTTTAAAAGGAAGTCTTTTAAAAAATCTACATACCTTAAACATTTTATTGCAACTAAAATAAAATAAGGTACATTCACTAAGTAATCTTATAATACAGAGAAAGATCTCTTCTCCAAGTATAGGTCTACTGGATGGGAGTTGTTTTACTTTTCTTGCAAAAACCACACCTGCAATGTGTATATCATCTGCAATTTCCAGTTTATATTTTTTAAATATGGAAAGACAGTTCAAAAACACTTGAAAAGCAATCTTATTAGAGCATCTTTTTAGATTATTTGGTTTTATTTTTCCCAATAATTTGAAATCATGTCATCCTCGCCTATTTCCACTAGAGTTGATTTTAGTTAGTCACCTGTTTTCAAAACAACCAATTGATTCTGATACAAACACCTTATGCCTTCAGAGTTTGCTCAATATTTCATTACACTATTCAATAACGCCATCAATTGTAATTGCCACTAACAGTTTGTTGAGTACAAACACAAATGATTCTTGGTAAATATATAATAACTAATGGGAATAAATAGTTCAAGAGCAAACCAGAGAGCAGTTTACTACCATTCAATGTAGCATGATCTTCAGTTAATTCTTTTTTTGGGGGGGGGGCAGGGCGCTTAACCACTGAGCCATATCTCGAGCCCTTTTTTAATATTTTATTTAGAGACAGGGTCTCGCTGAGTTGCTTAGGGCCTCACTAAATAGCTGAGGCTGACTCTGAACTCCTGCCTCAACCTCCCAAACCACTGGAATTACAGGCACATGCTACTGCGGCACCTGGCATCAATCAGTTAATTCTATAGAGAAAATAAAGAGTATCATTTAATCTCATGAGTAGGTTAAAGAGAGAGTTCAGTTAAGAGACATTCTCCTGTAATGAGTGAGTCTTCGGTTATTCTACCCACCAATCAACCCTCCAACAAGTCATACATATCAGCAACTTCTGAAATGAAGGAAAATGTAAAGACCATTGTATTTTGGCACCTTATATGAATTCTCTGAATCTTGATAAAGAATATAATAGCCGAGTCAGTATCTCAATGTTTTGCCTCCGCCCACTCCAAAATGTAGCTATCAGCTAAAGAAAATACTTTCAGATAACACAAAGTCATCTAAATAAATGCACTAACTTTGAGCTCAGCTTCAAGTCTAATATTACTAGAGGAAAAAAAGCATTAAAATTTTAAAAAATAATAACACAAGATTTAATTCTATCAAACTATAAAAAGTAGACATGATCTAGCCCACAAATTTTCACCGAATCTAATTATAACTATATAATACATCATTAGTAAAGAAAATGACTAAAAAGTATGTCTCATCTCCCAAATACACAAACACTTCAAGTTCATCAGCAAGAATTACAAGATGATAGAGAGTGGAAGGAAAAAATATAAAGAAAAAAATCAGTGTGCAACCTACTCAGGTCCCATAACAGGAGGGAACTTCAAACAACATGCACAACTTTTAGATTACAACTTTGAGAAGGGAACTATAAAAAGTATCCTCCACAATGATTCTAAAAGTTATTTACCCCAACCCATCTCTCATTCTCTATCTCTCTCACTTCATATTTTCTGAGTAGTTCAGAGGCCCTCCAAAATCACTTCATATTAATGACTTCTACACATCCCAAGTATGGTTCTGTTCCGCAGACTATCACAAGGGTATGTTTTGAGATAGTTTAAGTTACTGGAACCATACTATGGAATTTCTACAATTAGGAAAAGGCAGATACCCCCAAACTACCACTTCCAAGAATATATTTTGACAAACCAACAGCCATACTAACAGTATCAAGTAATACCACAAAGTACCAACTGCTTCAGAAACAGGTTTAAGATATAAAGTCAGAGAGAAAGAAAAAAACAGAAAAAGAGAATTCAAATATGCATTCTGTTGCTCACAAGCTGTGTCTTCAACAGGTTCAACTCTAAAAGACTTACTTCCTGCTCTCTAAAGGGGAGTTAAACCATAGAACTCAGAGCTGTCTTAACAGTATCATTTATGCTCTCCATACAAAGCAGGCACTGAAAACAAATTGTAACAGATATTATTGTTTAGGAGAAGTTTAAGATAACACAAATTCAGTTACAATGTAAATCCTTTTTGAATGCTAAGAGGAAAATAATTAGTTTTTGAAAAATCCAAAGGAACTTTTCTAAACTCTATTCTACATAAACTCAGAAACCAGTTGTTGCAAGGGCGGTATTTTTCTAAGCATTCCTTTGATAAAGATTAAATTTAGGATTCAATTATTTTAGGGTCATCTGAATTTAAGATGACTAAAAACCTCATAAATATTTACCTGGAACTATGGAAGTTTCTCATTTTATTGTCCCACTGTTACAGTTAATAGTTTTCTTGTATAGATTCTTTACATTTCATATTATCCATAATAAATCTCACTTTCAAATGTATTAACAGTTGATAGAACTATCCAACGATCTATATTTTATTTTGCTATTTAATATTTCAGTATCCCTCTATTCAACAGATATACCATTTTGGAAGCCCTTTGAAATTAAACTATCATTTGGCCCTTTGGGGGAGGAGGGACAATCTGAACAAAAAACCAAACCAGAGTAATGGAGAGCATAGCATGGGGACCATAGGATGGATCACAAAGGACACAGAGAAGTAACTGGAGAGCTTCCCATTTCTTTCTGAGTCACATTTTTACAATCTGGATTTATTTCATGTAAAACCAATTATCAGATTACCAGACACGCCCATATACAAATGCAAGTAAAGAAATATTTTAAAAAGGCATAAACTTTTGGATCATATACTTTTCTAATTTCCTCCAATAACATGAGTGATATGAATGATAGCAAGTTGACTACTTGTTTTTGGTTTTTTTTTTTTTTTTCCCCCTTAAACTTAATAGCCTTACTTACCTAACTACTATCAGCATAGGACATATACACAGAACCTTCACACCTTGAACTGACTCATGTTTTAATACAAGGCATTCTGGACTTCCATGGCCTGATCTCCACCTATTTTCATAGCTTCCTCTTCCACAGGACCTCCTGGTACAGCAACCTTATGTCCAGCTCAACAGGTCTTTTAACACCCAATCACATGCTTATGCTCAGGCTGCTCCCTTCACCTAGAGGAATAATACCTCCAGTACTGATTTTGCCTTTTAAAATATTTTAAGGCCTAGATGGAGTGTGTTACATTCATTTGTAATTCCCCAGACAAAAATTAATATAACTCTCTCTGCCTCTTTCTCTCTCTCTCATACACACAAATATCATTATCTTACATGTAGTAAAGATGTGTTTTGAATTAAATTGCTTGATTCTAATCCCAGTACTTTATTTTAAAGAAATAAATTACTTTCATGTTTTGAAAATGTTAATATATTGTTATTGCTTACAAACTAATGATGAAAATGTCAATATTTACATAATTCAAATGGCAGGTAAATGAACAAAATAAATCATCACTAAGATAATCTCTCAAAATCTCTCCAGAAAGTCTTACTTATGTCAACAGTAAAACTCTCTCCCTTCTTCTAATAAAAACTACTTCTACCTAATTCATATCCTGAAATGCAAGCTCACTTAAAGCAAAAGTAACTGTACATTCTTTAAGTATCCATGCCAAAGCCACACAATGTATTTCATAACATCTTTCTTCCAATGCCATAAACATAGTTTTCATCTTTTTGTGCAACTATAAAGGTTATAACATACATACAAAATATGAAGATAATTTATTTGAATTCAGGAAACAGCTAGAGCAAAGTTTGTAAATAATTATAGAATACTAGGCACATTCAAACAAAAAAATTACTGAGAAAGTCATATATCAAACCTGGTTGGATTTTTTGTTTTGTGTGTGTGTGTGTGTGTGTTTTGTGGAAAATGTTTTCTTAAACCAGTTTCACATCTTTCTAATTCTAAATTATTCTTATAATAATTTGTGTGATATCTTTCTGCCACAATGCATTTATATATGGGGAAACATACATGATTTTAAAGTTAAGATGTTTTATTTCACAAAGTATTCCATTTTATAGTTCGATATTTTTTACTATCTGTAACCAAAAGTCACTAACAATCACAAGAAATAATTGCAAGAGTTAAAGAAATAAATGACTTTTTTTTTTAATTTACGAAAAATAAGGCTTTTAATTTTCTATTTTTAAGTATAAGTTACTGCCTAAGGTTTAAAGGAGGCCACGGACTGAACAGCCTGGGTACTCATCACAACAGAGTTAAAACTAATTCGCACAGTG